>APFE031203212.1:90958-134781 GCA_000404065.3 Pinus taeda | reverse complement strand
AGACATATTGCAGCAGGTGGTTTTAACCCACATTGGGTTTCCACCTTATATCTGGTGTTCTTTGATGTGACTGTCTGTTTTTCTTGCTCATTATTTTATGGTACTGATATGCAAAGATAATTCAAAGTGTAAATAAGGAAGATTTATTAAAATAACTAGATAATACTGATTCACCCCCCCTCTCAGTATTATTTTCAACAAAAAAGGCCTTCGAACATCTTAAAGAGGCAATGTACCAAGCACCAGTCTTAGCTACACCGTAGTTAACAAAAACCTTTATTGTGGAATGTGATGCTTCAGGAAATGGAATTGGTGTTGTTCTAATGCAAGATGAAAGACCCATTGCTTTTGAAACTCATCCAATCAAGCGAAATATTTTACACAAAGCTATTTATGAGAAGGAAATGTTGGCAATACTCCATGCACTTAAGAAATGGCGACCCTACCTAATGGGAAGACACTTCAAGGTAAAAACAGATCATGATAGACTTAAATGCATTTTAGAACAAAGATTATCCTCTGAAGATCAACAAAAGTGGGTCACAAATATGTTGGGTTATGACTTTGAAATCATCTACAAAAAGGGAAGCAAAATGTGGTGGCAGATGCACTCTCAAGAAAGGATGAGGATGTGGAAGCATTGTTGTGTGCCATTTCTATTATCCAACCAAATTGGATTAACGAAGCAAGGGAGGAATGGAAGAATGACAAAGAAGTGTGGGCGCTTATTTGAAAGTTACAAAAATATTCCAGTATGTCTGATACATTTAGCTAGGAAAATGATTCATTATGGTACAAAGATCGCTTATACCTCTATAAGAAGTCCCAGCTAAAACAAAATAGTCTTATGGAATTGCACACTTCTCCCTTAGGAGGGCACTCAGGATTTTTAAAAACTTACCACAGGGTTAAGAAGGAATTTTTTTGGGATGGATTTAAATCAGATATTCAAAAGTTTGTGGCGGAATGTTTGGTTTGCCAACAAAATAAAGTTGAAACAATTAAGACACCGGGTATATTACAACCTTTATCCATTCCAAGCCAACATTGGGAGGAGGTTTCAATGGATTTTATCACAGGTTTACCCAAGTCTGAGGGAAAGAGTGTCATCATGGTGGTAGTTGACAGACTTACCAAGTATGCACACTTTTGTGCATTATCACATCCATTTAAAGCCAGTACAGTTTCTACTGCATTTATGGAAACAATTCAAAAGCTACATGGAAACCCAAAGATTATTGTAAGTGACAGAGATCCATTTTCACTGGAATTTTTTTGGACATAATTATTTTCTTGTCTTGGTACTCAGTTAGCTCATAGCTCATCTTATCATCCTCAATGTGATGGGAAAACTAAGATAGTAAAAAAAAATTTGGAAGGATATCTTCATTGCTTTGTATCTGATAAACAGACACAATGGGTCAAATGGTTGCCTCTGGCTGAATGGTGGTATAACACTTCCTTCTATATAGCAACAAAAATGACCCCATTTATGGCACTTTATGGGTATCAACCACCATCCATCACATCAAATCTAAGAGAAAATTCTAAGGTTCAAGCAGTGGAACATCACATCGAACATCAATAACAAGTCCTCCAACTCTTAAAGGATAACCTCGTGTTGGCACAGAATAGAATGAAACAACAGGCAGATCAACATCGCAGCGAAAGAATTTTTGATGTAGGTGATTGGGTATTCCTAGGACTACAACCATATAAGCAAATTTCCCTCAAGCAAGCTAAGAAGGATAATAAATTATCACCAAATTATTATGGTCCGTACAAGGTGTTGCAAAAGATTGGTACTATGGCATACAACTTGGAGCTTCCTACAGCTTCTCGATTGCACCCAGTTGTCCATGTTTCATGTTTAAAGAAGGTTATAGACGACAAGATCCCAGTTCAAACTATATTGCCAGAACTTGACGAGGAAGGAAAAATTATATTGGAACCACAAGCAGTCACAGAAACAAGAACTCAACAGCTATGAAATCAATCAATTTCGGAGTATCTTATCAAGTGGAACAACTTATCTGCTGAAGATTCCACATGGAAGGATGAGAATTTTATACAGAAGTATACATAACTACTCAAGCATTGAGGACAACACTTTTTTGAAGGAGAGGGGCATGTTGGGTCCCTATAATACTAGTGATTACCCCATTACTATTATATTTATACCCCTTATTATTATTTTTGTACCCCTATTGTCCCCATTTTGTTATTACTGTGCTCCATAGAATCCCTCTATTGTTATTTTTGTGGCTTTATATTATTATTGTTAGGTCGGCTGGGTTATATTGTGACTCCTTAGACTCATATATATAGAAAGGAGGTTTTGTCGTTTGGATCATCCAAGAATTGTTCATTTATGTAATGTAAAGGAGGTTGCCCCCTCGAAGAGGCTGAATTCTAAGGCGTTGATCTATCTTTTCGATCTTTTTCTTGAGCTGGTTACATAACAAACTAGTTCTGCAACTTCCTCTCCATGATTCATGGACAGATTTTTTCATCCTCTGCAGAGAGGTAACTAGAACGCTCACCTTCAATTATTTCATTTATCCATCATGATATATGTTTAATGTCTGCTTTGGGAGTCTTTTCGACACACAGGGTTAACAAATGGTTCTTGCTAGCCAGGTTTGGCACCGAGTTCCTCAGGCTCCATGAGTGGTGGTGGTTTCTAACACCAGTTTAATGATGATAAGTCTCTATCTGGCGGCATTTATATTTACAGTTTACTTTACTCATCCATTTTCTAACCTCGTGAAGTGTTTTGTGCAAGGTATATGGACAACCCCTGGATGTAGATCTCCGAACTCACGTAAGGTTTGAAATTTTCCCCATGATTATTCTTTATGGTTAGATATAGAACAACCATTCTCCACAGGTTTTGATAATGTTAGAAAATTATATATTATAGAGCAATGGAACACATAGAATATTGCATAAATATAAACATAGAAAATGCATAAAACCAGAGAGACACAGATATACGTGGTTCACCTAGTTTGGGCTACGTCCACCCTGAATAGCCAGTCCTTCCTTTTTATTGTCCAGCAAAATGAAGAGACACAAACTGCAGCAAATCTATTCTAATATCCTCTATTTTCTCTCACAGTCTCACCTCTCTGTTTCTCACTTGGAGAATACACATCTATTACACAGCCTCAATACAATTCCCTCATACAAAGAGAGGGGTTGCATTCTAGGGCAAAAAACCCTAAACTAAACATAAGTTCTATTGTTAGATCATATGCGTAATGAACGGCCCAGATTGACAAGTCCCCCCCGTACCCCCCCGGGGAGGTGTGTACAAACTTCCTGGGGTATACATCCGACTAAAACAAAGACCTCTAAATAATCATGCTCCACACTCAACGGATAATTAATGTAATTGGTCTTGCAGGTAAGATGTTGTTGTTGTCAGGGTGTTTTCATGACTAAGTCCACGTCTTGAGAGGTCATGCAACTCATATTCTCTACAGTTTTTCATAGGTTGGAAAAATATCATCATGGATTCCCTATGTTTGAATGTTTCGGT
The DNA here is from genome assembly GCA_000404065.3 of Pinus taeda. Taxonomy (NCBI): domain Eukaryota; kingdom Viridiplantae; phylum Streptophyta; class Pinopsida; order Pinales; family Pinaceae; genus Pinus; species Pinus taeda. The sequence goes on along the minus strand of APFE031203212.1, from coordinate 131,237 downwards.
TTTATTTGTTTGAAGGAGTTTTACTCTAGCGGATGGCTTTAGCTTGAGTTTAAATAATTCTTATTCTAATTGAAAGACTGTCCTAAGACGCCTCTATCAGAAAATATTAGAGTCGAAATGTAATTAGGTTTCTAGGTTTCTCGGCTCATAAGTCAGTTTCTAATTTTTCCAGTTTGAATGTAATTTAAGTTTTCCCTAAATATTTATATCTCGAGGGACTGAGGACTCGAGGACCTGTCGGCCTTTCTTTTAGTTTGAATATGTTGCAACTTGGGTTATGAAGTCTATTAAGGTTGTACATGTTTACTTCTGTTTAATATATGTGTTTTTCCTTACACATTTATATATGTATACAGTTAAGCTCTATTACCACCTTTTTGGAAGAATTATTTAATGTACATGTGATGCAGCTATGATACATTCTTTCTAGAATACCATCATTTGATTTCCACTTTGCTGTATTTGTTTAAATAATTTTTAAGGGGTTGCTTCCTTCTTGATTTATTTACATGACTTTCTTATTACAGTTGACTAAAGTAATGATTCCTACCCCTTTATCAAGAGAGGAGTTTTGTTTTAGGGTTTTATTGTTCCCCCTGTCATTTTTTATAAATTATAATTACTTCCCCAAAATAAATTGTTTCACCAGCTTCTAACTACGGAAGGTGATTATATCATAACGAGATAAAAATGATTCATGCATTGTTTCATGATTTGTCAGATTTTACACATTTGTAGTATATCCTCTATTTATCAAGAGATTTGTTTGAGAATGAAATCATTGTTTATTAGCTATTAAGAACTACTTCATATGCATTGTTTGTTAAAAGAAAATGTTGCAAGCAATATTTCCTTAATCGCTCACTATTCTGCATTACTGTGTATTAATTTATAAATATTCTACCTATTTTGTTCCTGTAACCAAATAATTTTCTACAAAGTAATATTATCCTATTCCAAATCAAGTCTATCATATTTATCTGATTCAAACTTTTAAGAATATAAGTCCAAATTTGTTTGGAAAGTCTCTCCTTCCAGCCACGAGCCTGGTGATCACATCCATACTCTCCCCTGAGCACATTCTCTCTTTCACACTTGGATTATATCCAGCTATAGATGATGCCTTGGGCCTCGGGACTTCATTGTCCAGCCTCAAGTCCTACATGCTTTTTTAATGTAAATGAGCAACTTTTGACCACTTTTCCTAGCCAGCTCTAGGATAGCCCCTTTTTTCCTTCTTTTCCCCTCTATATTTCCGTTTTGAGGGAAGGGGTGTAATTGTTTCTTGATAATTGTTTCTTTTAATTATAGCAAACAATTTATTTTTATTAACATGTCTCAATTCCTAATTATTCATAAATTAGGTAACCAATTGTAATCTAGATTTTAAGCCTTAGTCATTGTCCAAATGTAAAGAAATTAATGTAGTAAGGCATAAGAAGAAATTTAATAACCACAATAATTATTTCATGGAGACTGGGGTGTTACATCCCCCCACCCCATATGAGGAACATCGTCCCTGGTTATTTTTTGATTTAAGAAAACAACGCTAGATAAGCTTCCCGAATAATTCCCTCCTCTTCCCATGTGACCTCATCTGGGCCAAAGTGATTCCAGTACAATTTAAGCTGGGTGATGGTTTGCTTTTGCCAAATGGTTTCTCTCCAATCGATATTATGAATAGGTTCTTCCAGAAACTCTCCTTCGAGTTCGACCTACACATGAAACATTCACAGTCATAATTTTCTCAAAACAGTTTATCCAAAAAAATACATATCCCTTTAGCTTATTACCTGAATATTTTCCCAATTTATTATATTTTGTGGGTTTTACACATAACATTTTAACAACGAAACATGAAAAATGTTTTGGACCTAAATATGGCTTGGTAACGCAAGCTTATATGCTACTGGTCCAATCGGTTCCAAGACTTGAAATGCTCCAAAATACCGGGGTGCTAACTTAGCACAACCATCCACTCTAAGGAAGGTTTTACTCTTAGATATACGTGATATCCCGGTTGAAATTCTCTGTATGTCCTATTTTTTTTTGCATACATTTTTTTCCTATCCTGGGCAGCCCTTAGATTTTGTTGAACCTTCCTAAGAATTTCCTCCATCTCTGGTAGCATGTCGGGGCCCAATGCTAGCTTATTAACTTGATTATTCCAATTTATAGGCACTCTGCACTTTCTTCCATATAACAACTAAAAGGGGCTCATACCTAGTGATTCATGATGTCCATTATTGTATGACAATTCCATTACGTGGAGCTAATCCTCCCACTTATGTGGTTGTTGCATTACAAAAAGGTGTGGCATGTCCTCGAGCACTTGACTTACCCATTCAATTTATTCATCTAGTTGAGGATGGTAAGTTGTACTAAATTCCATATGGGTACCTAATCTTCAAAAGATGGTTTTTTAGAATGTGGATTTAAATTTCACATCCCTACCTAAAATTACCACCCTAGGTATTCCGTGCAGACAAAAAATTTCCTTCATAAATATGTCTACAATTTCCACAGTTTTGTAAGTGGATTTCACAGGGATGAAGTGTGTAGTTTTGCTTAACTTGTCTACTACCACCATAATTGATTCATGTTTCTTCCTAGTGCGAGGTAAACGAGTGATGAAGTCTAATGATATGGCCTCCCATTTCCATTCCAGAATGTGCAGTGGTTGCAAAAAACCAACGGGATGCTGATGTTCTGCCTTCACCGACTGACACTCCAAACATTTAGACAAGTACTCAATAACATCCTTACTTCACCTTGGGAAAAAGTATCCTTTCTTGATGGATGACAATAGTTTCTGGTAACCTGGAGGACCCGCACATGGTTTCCAGTGAAGCTCATCCATTATTAATTGTTTAACATAGTTTTGGTTAGGAACATAAATTATGGTTTTGAAGGTAAGGATGTTATCAAGATGGACATAAATTATGGTTTTGAAGGTAATGATGTTATCAAGATTTATTTCAAAATCTTATTTTTTCCCTTTCAATAGAGCTTCCTTTTTTTGCTGCCAAAGAAAAGTGTGATCTGGATCTTTGATAGACACCTCCTTTATAATTTCTAGAATGTTTGAGCGTGCTTGGCTGATCTGGACCTCACAAATACAATGTACCTTCCTACTCAATCCACCAACTACTTGATTTTCCTTCCCCGTAGGATCCTTCATTTCAAAATCGAACTCACTTAAAAAATTTGTCTATCTAGCCTGCCAAGCATTTAAGCTAGACTGGTTGAAGCAATTGGTAAGGTTGCTATGATCCCTTAATAACATAAATTTCTTCCCCAACAGGTAGTGTCGTCACATTTTAAGCGCATCCACTACCACCGTTAATTTAAGGTAATACATAGAATATCGTTGTTCATACTCTTTTAATTTCCATGATGCGTAAGCAATCAATTTTCCTTCTTGTGTCAGCACTCTGCCAACACCTTCTTTACTCACATCTGTGAAAACCACGAAAGAATTTTCTGGATCTGCTGCCTTTAACACAAGTGCAATGGTAAGTATGTGCTTTAATTTTTCAAATCTTTGCTAATGTTCGACTATCTATTGGAAGTTGCATCCCTTTTTTCGTAAAGAGCTCATTTGATTTTTGAAAATCCCTCAATGAACTGATGGTAGTACCCAACCAAACTCATGAAAGATCCAATATCAGTGACATTCTTTGGAGCGGTCCATTCCATAATGATTTTGATCTTCTCTGGGTCCAATGTTATCCCCTACACTGATATGACATGACCCACGTATTGGATTTCATCTTTGAAAAAGTCACACTTGCTAAATTTGGCATATAATTGCTTCTCCCGCAAAGTTTGCAACACTATTCTTAGATGTTCTTTGTGCTCCTCTTGATTCTTAGAGTACACCAAAATATCGTCAATAAAAATAAGTGAAACTTATCAAGATAGGGATGAAAAATACTGTGCATCAAGCCTATAAAGGTAGCTTGGGCATTTGTGAGGCCAAATAGCAACATCATCAACTCTTAATGACCATAACGAGATTGGAATGCATTCTTGTGAATGTCCTCCTCCTTTATCTTATTTGGTGATAGCTGGATCTTAAATTGATTTTTGAAAATACTTTGGTTCCCTAGACTTGATCGAATAAATCATCAATACGTGGAAAGGGATATTTATTTTTTATGGTCAGCTTATATAACTAAGGATAATCGATACATAATCTCAAAGTTCCATCTTTGTTTTGTACAAATAGTATGGGGGCTCCCCAAGGGGACACACTGGGGCGGATGTACTTTTTATCCAAAAGCTCCTGAAGCTGCATTTTGAATTCTGTCAACTCAGGTATGCTTATGTGATAAGGGTCCCTAGATATAAGGGTTGCACCCAGAATTAATTCAATGGTGATGTCAATATCTCGCTTGCGTGGTAATCTAGGAATGGATACATGAAATACATGACAAAATTCCTGAATGATAGGAATGTTTTCCAAGGAGGTCATTTTGTTTTTGGTGTTAGTAAATCCCACCTAAACAACATATATTTGACATCCCTTCCTAATACATCTCCCTAACTAACTAACAATAATAGGATGCAGTTTGGTACTGGTCTTGATTCCTTGAAGTTCCTTCCTTTGTCCCACTTATGTAATAAAATTGATAGTTTTTTACTTGCAATCAACCAGGGAGCAACATTTTTCCAGTCAATCCATCCTGATTGAAATTTCATACAAACCCAGAGGGAGAATGTTAAAGTTCACATGAATGGATTGTCTTGAAATTGTTATGGGACAAATTTATGTTCTTGTAACTACCTTTCTTTTTGTCGAAGTGGCTAGTTGAACTAGACATGGTTTTGGAAATTTACTACTCTATAGTTAACACTTTTCCACCACTTTAAGACTAACATAGCTTAAGCTAGAATAGGGATCAAACAAAACCGAGACATGTTTTTTAGCAATCATACCTTCACATTCGATCATGGTGGGTTGGTACTGTGCTTGATGATCATCTAGGGCAACATTAATCTTGGGAATGCTCCTCCCCACTTCTCCAACCATGGATGCTTCCTGGATATTTTCTAGATGTTTTGATCTTCCCTTATGCCAACAATTTTTGTAGTAGTGGGGCTCTCATTCATAGAATTATTAATTCCTTTTAATTGTTTATTTTCAAAATAAGTAGCTTTGAGTTGATTTCTTGATGGGAATTTAGTGAGAGGTTTTTTTTGTATATTTCTGTTGTTAGAAAATTTTAGGTGCCTGCTTGGAATTAGGCTTCTTCCATTCCTGCTCAAACCTCCTTTAGGTCCTTCATTTTTTTGTTTCATTTGTTGATAGAAGATATAGGCTTTCCATATTGCATCATCCATAGTTTTGGGGTAGTCAAACTCCAGTTTATCCTTCATAAAATTGTGTAGGCTGCTAATGAAACACTAAATCTTGGCCTTTTCCTCTTGCATATAAGGCACATAGCACAATAAGGAAGTGAATCAGGATACATATTCATCCATAGTTAAGGTTGCCAATCTTAAATCATGGAATTCATTTTCTTTTTCGTCATAATAACGTTCGGTTAGATACTTGTCTTTCAAATGCTTTTGGAACTGATTCTATATAACATGTTCCTCATCAATTTTCCTTATTGTTTTAATTTCTTCCCACTAAAGGGTTGCCTTACCTCTTAACTAATAAAATGCGAATTGAGCTTTCAGTTTATCGATGTAGTCATAAATCTGAAAATATTTTTTCCTCATATCAATTAACCAAGATTTCATTGCCTGCTCAGATTCCCCTTCAAAAAGTGACGGCTTAATCGTTTTAAACTCCCCTTGTAGTTCAGATTTCTGTCTTCTTGTCTTGCCCTGGTAAGAAACATTTTCCGAGCATCCTTCTTCATCTTCCCCTTATTTTTCAGCCAACTCAACATTTTCCTCTCCATGCTGAGTTGTTGGGGTCTTCTCTCTGTCTTCCGCACTCGGGTCTGGATCTCGTTGCTTCTGTCAATAGGATAAACTTCTGAGAATCCTCTCATGTTCTAGACGTAGTCGTTCATTATCTATTCTTAAATTTTTCATCTCCGCACGCAGTTGCTAACTAAGTTCAAGTAAAACTACATTAGTTTGACAAGATTCCTTGCCTAGCTGTATCCATATATCATGTTTAACATTCATGTAGGTTGTTTATGGTAGATTGGGTGGTCTTGGGCTCGTCTACATTCTATCCCTTGTGTTGAGGTGATCTCTGTGTTCACGTACATATTTACTTAGTGAAATTAAAGAGATCACATTCGTTGCACATATATATATTCCCCAAAGAATTTTAATGTAACGAACTTGAGCTCTGATACCATTTGTAACATCAAACATTAACTATTGCACATATATAAAATAAAACAAAAAAATTTATATTTCTTACTAGGCATTAAACCAATTCTTAATGTCATGACATGGAGGCGGATGAGGGATTCTATGGCATATCTGTTCATTTAATTCTATATTAAATGCCAAACTTGGGCTTATCTATCTCTACCATACCGTAAAGGGTCACATGGCCTCCCTTGAGGCATCAGGTCCACCACCCAGCTTTGGATTAAATGCCATTTGTACGCTCTGCCACGCAGCTTCCTCATGGGTAGCTCCAGTGCATGCATCCGTCCATCGTTTCAATTTGGCCATGACATTTAGTATGGTTTTCGTCCGTTGATTGGGTTTGGGTGATCTGACGATGAGAAGGGTGTAGGGCTTTTTCAACTACCTAACTCATCATCTCCAGCTGAAGAGGAAGTCATTTGTTACTTGGAGGTGAGAGTATCGGATACTCTACAATGACTTTAGCTCCCAATTTCTCAGCTAGTTTTGCAACTTCTTCTCCATGATTCATGGCTCTATTTTTTTATCCTCCACGAGGAGGTGACCAAGACTCTCATCTTTAATTATTTCAATTCTCCATTACGAAATATGTCCAATGTCTGCTTTCGTAGTCTTTTCGGCACACAAGGTTAACAAATGGCCCTTGCTGGCCATGTTTAGCAGCGAGTTCCTCAAGCTCCACCAGGGGTGGTGTTTTCCAACACTGGTTTAATGAGCGTAAGTCTCTGTCCGTCGGCATTTATATTTACAGTTTACCTTAACCATGCATTTTCTAGCCCTTGAAGGGCTCTTTGCGAGGAAGATATTATTCTTTACGATTAAATATAGAACAAATATTATCCACAGGCTCTGATAATGACTATAATTGGTCTTGCAGGTAAGTTGTTTCCGTCGGGGTGATTTTGTGACTAATTCCGCCTCTCGAGAGTGTTGAAATGTAATTTTCAACTGCCATGCAACAACATTAAAACGGTGACCGTAAAACCATTCCTGAAAATTGTTGAACTCCATCGGACCGCTTTTACAAAAGGACTGGTATTCCTTCAATCGCCCCCGATGCAATAAAATTCTGCAACGTGTCAACTGTACTTTCAGCAAAACCACTTTTCATCAGGACGTAAAGTTTGGTAGAAAAGACCCCTCCGATATTGTTATGAACCGTTTGATTAAGAGGATGTCTGTCCGCCGTCGATCAAGTCAAAGTTGCATACAAGCCTACAGGGAATGAATATTAACGTGAAGTGAAAGTTTTGTGTTTGACCGCAGTTTTGTCAGCAAGGTAATTTAATGAATTTATAGCGGTTCGTAAATTGTTGGTGAAAATTTTTATTTTATTATTTTCTATCAGCGAAAGGTATGGGCATATTATTTTTATTATTAAAAATATATGCAATGAAATATGAAACGTGTATTTGAGTTGCAGAGCGATGGTCGGAAAGGGTTTTTGAGTAACTGCAACTGTTTCAGAGCTGGAAGTGGACAGATTACGGTTAGCAGCACTGTTGAGCAGGAGACAGGAGCTGACTGTCCAGATGGGTGCAGAGGGGTCCATTGGGACCCCCACCTTTAAACAAATAATCATGCAGAATCAAAGGAAGCAATCAAAGGAGGGAGTCAGAATCATGGGGAATTACAGGCTCAAGCAGAGCGGTGGGAGAAACAAGGAGAAGGCACAAGTGGAAGACAATGAAACAAGCAGCAATAAAATACTCAAAGGGAAAGAAGCTGAGGGTTTGGAGGATAATGAAGATAGAAACGCTTCAGGACAAAATCTGACAAGAAACAAGGAAAAACAACCAGGAGCAGAAGGGGTGCCCACAGACAACAGGTGGGGGAACAAAGAGAAGGAAGGGGATACAAGCTCGAACCCCATCAAAGAATCATCAACAAACGGTATTTGTAGAACAAGGAAGACTGAGAGTCTTAGAGTTGTGATAACGGATCCAGAGATACAAGCGTATAGAGAGCACATGGCAGAACATGCCATCATATGTAAGTTCATGGGAATGTGGCCAACTGAAAGAGCCTTATGTCAGTGGATAAGACAGCATTGGAAGCCCAGAGGAGATGTTAAACTACACTTGGGATCCAAAGGTTTCTTTACAGTTGTGTTTACAAACCTGGAAGACAAGGACAGGATTTTCGATGGAGGCCCATATTTCATGGCCTCAGCTGGTCTATATATGCGACCATGGAAACCAAACTTCGTTCCAGAGAAAGAATCTTTTACTCACGTTCCAGTGTGGATCCACCTGTTCTCTCTCCTGATAGACTATTGGGGTTTGAATGCTCTAAAACAAATTGGAGATCAGTTGGGGACTTTCATTAAAGCCTCAGAGGCAACATTGCAGAAGAAATACACCTCATACGCAAGAATATGCGTGGAAATGGATGTATCAGGAGCACTGTATGAGGGGCTTTAGCTCGAGTATAGGGATTAGAATTATTTTCAGGCTATAGATTATGAGCAGATCCCATTTCAATGCCGTAAATGTCATGAACATAGACATTTAATCACGGAATGTCCCATGAACAAGAAGGAGGAGGAAGCTAAAACAGAACAAGCAAATAAGGGCAAAGACAAATTTATAACCCCGAAGTCAAGGCAAAGAGCCAACAGAAGAAGGGAAAATAGGGCGGGAATAGATAGAAATATCAACAGCAATACCTTAGAGATATTGGATCTGGAGACAGATTCAGAGGAGACACAGAAAACCAAAGTAGCAGATAAGGAGCCAAGAGACAAGAAGGAACAAACCAGGAAAGAAGAGGAAGAGGACAAGAACAACAACGAAATCCAAATGAGGGAGCAACCAGAAGAGACGAAGGAGGATACATATATGCTGACCAGTGATAGATGAAGCGAAGACATGGAGCTGGAGGAAGCTTTAGCCTGAGCAGGGTTGAATCTACCTATCATAGTGGAGAACTAGAAAAATCAAGGTATAGAAACTGTATCAGAAGAAGAAATCAAAACAATCAGTGACCTGTTTACAGCAAGGCAGGAAGCAGAACTAGAAAGGCAACATAGAAGGCTAGGTGTCGCAAGAGGAAATGGGCTCCACCCAAAGAGTCTTCTATGGAACACATCAAGCTCAAGGCACAAGAAGAAAAGTGGCCGAAAGACAAGCAATGAAGCTCTGCAGGAGCTAGGAATGCTAATGATCAATTTTGGGAAGATGAAAGCTCTTAGCGCCTTCCCGTCCTTTCATTAAAACCCTAAAGTTTATCATGAAGACCATATCTTGGAATGTAAGAGGGCTAAACAGCCAAGCAAAGCACAGACTACTGAAACGCAAATTCCAGAAATATAGACCGGAAATCATGTTCTTACAGGAAACCAAATGTTGCAGTTCCAGTATGGCAAGGATCACCAAGAAGTTAGGAAGGCACATAAACTTTCTAGAATTCGAAAGTAAGGGCAGAAAAGAAGGCCTAGCTACACTATGGGACACAATAGATATTCAAATATTATCTGTAGAAGCGAACAAGCACTTTATTGTTGTGGAAGTTCAACCCACAGGTAACTCTGATTCATTTTTATGTATCAATGTTTATGGACCACAGAAGATAGAAGATAAAATTAGTTTTCTGAATTCCTTAAATAGGCTTATGCTTAGACATCCATTGTCCAAATGTATTCTGGGGGGTGATTTCAACATGATAACATCCCTTCTAGAGAAGAAAGGAGGTCTAAGGAAACTTAACAGAGATGCGGAGTCTTTCTCTACTTTCATTGAGAACGCTAAATTGGTAGACATTCATACCAAGAGTGGTAATTTCACATGGAACAATAGAAGAGGAGGAAATAGAACGATAGCCTCTCGCTTAGACAGATTTCTGATCTCGGAGAGCATCACAATGGATGGTATCCTGGCAGAGTCAGACATCCTACCCAGTGGAGGGTCGGACCATTGGCCAATATCGCTCATAGTCGCTGTTCAGGGAACACCAAGGAATAAACCCTTTAGATTTGAAAAATTTTGGTTGGATCATCCCAACTTCATTCAACTAGTAGAGAACTAGTGGTTAGAACCTCTGGAAGGTATGGGATCCAAAATGTTTAATCTGCAGAAGAAATTAAGAATTATTAAAGACAAGATAAAAGAGTGGAACAGAACAGTTTTTGGAGATATCTTCAAGGAGAAAACCCTTATAGAAGATAAGTTGGAACAAATTCACAGAGAATGAGTAGCCGGGAAATACAGTGAGGAGGCTATAGAACAGGAAAAAACTCTAACTCAACAGTGGCACAGTCGATGTCGGGAGGAAGAAATTCTCTGGAGGCAAAAATCAAGAATCCAGTGGCTAAAAGAGGGAGAGCAGAACACAAAATGTTTTCACAGATCTGCTCTCGATTACAGAAGTTCAAACAAAATTCTTGAGATGAGAAATGGAAATGGGGAGTTAGTGAAGAACCACCATGATATATCAGAGCTGCTCTCAGCTCACTTCAGCTCCATAGCACAGGAACCGCAGATAAATAGAGGGGAAGCCATTAAGGAACTTCTGAAAGGCATTCCTAAAGCTGTCACCTCTAAGAAAAACTGGGCCCTCAGTAGGGAAATAACATTGGAAGAGGTGGAGGAAGCGGTCAGAAGCATGCCAAATGATAAGGCCCCTGGGCCAGATGGGTTCACAATCAATTTTTACAAGGCTTGCTGGGAGATTGTGAAGAAGGACGTTTGGGATGTTGTAGAGGACTTCAGGCGCTCTGGAACCATTCTCAAATCCATTAATTTGACCTTCATAGTGCTCATTCCGAAGGTAGAGGAAGCCAACACTCCTGAAAAGTTTAGACCTATTTCTCTCTACAATGTTATCTACAAAATAATATCTAAAGTTATTGCCAACAGGCTTAAGCCCATTCTTCCAGGCATCATCTCTGAAGAGCAATCGGGCTATGTAAAAGGAAGGAAAATATTAGATAATATCATACTTGCTCAAGAGATGATCCACACTCTCCAATCAATGTAAAAAGCAAGGATGTTAATGCAGCTTGATTTTTCAAAAGCTTATGACAGGGTGAGCTGGAATTACCTTGAAGCCATTTTGGACGCTTTCGGATTCTGCAAGCATTGGGTCAATTGGATGCTTGGCCTCATAAAATCTTCAAGGTTCTCAATCTTAGTTAATGGAGCCCCATCTGAACCATTATCGCCCTCACGAGGAATAAGACAGGGTGATCCTCTATCCCCTTTCCTATTTTTCATCCTCATGGAGGGTCTCAGTAGAATCATAGCCAAAAAGAAAGCTGAAGGGGTTATCAAGGGTCTTCAACCATTCCCGTCTATCCCTACTACCACTCATCAACAGTTTGTAGATGACACTATGTTACATGACAGCCCCACAGTGAAAGAAGCCTTGGCTTTCAAGGGAATTTTAGATCTCTTCAGCAGAGCCTCAGGAATGGAGATCAAATACTCCAAATCTACGATTTTCTTCTTCAACACTCATTAAGCAATTCAGGTTCACCTTTCTCAACTTCTAGGCTTCCGGATAGGTGGGTTGCCTTTGAGATATTTAGGAGCTCCCCTCACCTTCCGACCTTGGCAGAAAGTGCACTAGGAGAAGATCATAGCCAACATGGAAAACAGATGCAAACACTGGACACACAGGGTGCTCAACTTTGCCGGAAGATTAATCCTCACCAAGGTTGTGTTACAGGCTATATCGCAGTACTTATTATCCATGCTACCGGCTCCCAAGGGGATTCTCCAACAAATCAGAGCTATACAGATATCCTTTCTTTGGAGTGGGAATGGGGACAAGAGGAAATGGGCGCTCGTAGCCTGGAACAAGTTATGCCAGCCGAAATATACGGGGGGACTAAATCTAGTGGATCCCTCAGTCGTCAACATGACCTACGGTGCAAAGCTATGGTGGAGATGGATTAAAGAGCACAATCTGCCATGAACCAGACATTGGAAATATAAATACATCCCAAACTGCAATCATCAGGATCTCATTAGATTGAAGGAGGTTCCAGAGGGCTCGCCCATATGGAATCTGGCCAGACAACACTGGAGCCTAGTTCAGGAGAAAAGCTTCTGGGAGATATGCAATGGAAGGTTGGCCCTGTTCTGGGAAGATACATGGCAGCAACTCCCAAAATTGGACACCCCAGAGCTAAGCTATCTCAAACAGATCAATCAGAATGAAGGCAGAAATAGAGTATGCCATTACTGGGATCAAAGCAGCAGAGACGCAAACTGGAGAGAATGGATACACCTCATCGAGGACAATAACGTTGAGGGAAATGAAAACATAAAACAACTCAACAGTGAGATTATCAAAAGAAAGATAAGGAAAACCGAGGAAGAAGATCAGCTAAGATGGGGTATGACAGGAAATGGAAATTTCTCACTAAAAGAAGCAAGGGAAATGATAGTAAAGGCAGAACAAAAGGAAGCAGTGCCCTGGTGCAACAAAGTGTGGGATAGCCTCTTTTGGCCGAAAATTAAAACATTCCTATGGCTACTAATGAGGAACAAAACCCTGACCTGGGACAACCTGCGCAGAAAAGGGTTCGGTGGACCATCCAGGTGCCCAATGTGCTTAGGAGAAGAAGAAACTATAAACCACCTTTTTAATTCTTGTGAATGGGCTAACCATTTATGGAACTGGTTGGAGGAAATTCTCCAAAAATCAGACTGTGACAGAGAATCCATCCAAAATACGATTCTAAATTGGGTAAACAATTTTTCCAAAAACCAGAGAGTCAATAACATCTGGAAAGCCATGCCAGGTCCCTTATTGTGGACAATATGGAAAGAGCGCAACAGGAGGGTATTTCAGGATGAACACAGAAATACTGAGCATTCAAAAGTAACTATACTAACAAATATTAAGCAATTAATTTAGACAAAATGCAAGGTGGATCCCAATGAGAAGCCTTCGGCTTGGGACTTACAGATCTTGAGACGCTTTCAACTGGGAGCCAGCAACAGCATAACAATGTCGAGACACCAGCAACAACCAAATTCGGAGGTCAACAGATGGAATTGCCCGCCTGAAGGAGGTCTGAAGTTGAATTTTGATGGTGCCTCCAGAGGCAACCCCGGAAAAGCTGGCATAGGAGGTGCGATTAGGAACCAGGAGGGAGAAATATTGCATATTTACTGCAGGGCATTGGGAGAAGGCACGAATAATGAGATGGATTTCGCGGTGTTAGAATAAGGGCTGAGAATTCAAAAGAGTTTACAGAATGGTAATGTGGTGGTGGAAGGCAACTCGTCCCTAGTTATCTCAGTTGCTAAGAAAATTCAGGGAGGAACTCAGGCTTGCAAAGCTACGAGACACTGGAGGCTAGCCAAGGTGACGGAGAATATTGCACAGTTAATTAGCGAAATGAAAGGTTTAGTCTTTCAAACGGTGAGGCGTAAGGAAAATGGGTTGGCTGATTACTTGGCAAACTACAACATTGACAACCAAGACAGGGGATGGGACAACTGTTGGCAGCACATGGATAGTCCAAGTCTTAAGGAGAGATGCTCACAACTGGCAAGAGAAGACGTGGGCAATTTAAACTGGGATTAACCGGGAAACGGCAGAATTTTTACGACACCTCAAATGGAACAATCGGGAGACGATATGAGAGGTGAGAGTTGGCATAGGGCGAAATGATGAGATCGGCAATAACATTTATGGCAACGGAAGGGGTACACAGATTATATCAACAATTTGATATATCGAAGAGACTACTGCAGTGGGCTCCTCAACAGGATGGACTCTTGGCACGAATACACTCATCTAGGTATAAGCAATTTTTATTATCAGATCTGGAGGCATCACGCAGCATTCACGGCCATCAACAAGAATGATGATGATGGTACTCCCATGACATCTCGAGAGGTGAGGCTCATCTCGGGAGACCTTAAGGTGAGCGGCTATTTAATAAACATCGAGAGCAACAAAGCCATCAATCTGTCTAAGGATATCACTCTGGTCTTCCTTTGTTCTTGGCTCAGTGTTAGTCACCAAGAGATGGATAATCGGGGCAACGTGAATACTGGTAGCTGCCGAGGCAAATTTGTAAACCAGGAGCTTCAGTGTGCAAGGAGCACTTATGAGACCCGATCGACAACGAGAAACAAACGCCAAATTGCTGATATGGAAGCTGTGGTCAAGGAGGAGGAACGGTCGCGCACAGCGGAGGACATTGCTCAGGAGGTCGACTGGTTGACGAACCCCGGCACCACCGCCAGGCGAGCTACGCAATTCGTGCGTACCCAAGTGGAGAGTTGGAGGATTAAGACCCTCTTAGCGAGAGCTCTAGAATCCAAGGATGAAGGGAACCAGCAGTCTCGAGGGGGGAACCCCATCTCGGAAGCCCAACTGAAAGATCTGTATGAGATTTGTGAGGCTTTAGATGACAAGATTTCGGCAGTGCATGAGGTTGCAGAGACTGTCAACAAGAAGTTAACACTGCTTATCAAACTTCTTCGACAGACACTGAGTTTGGATCCCCCGAACTCTGCTGGTAAGCAGAAGGAACAGCTGATGGAAATTCACAACTATCGATCCCTGCAGGAAAGAGCGGACAAGCACATCCTGGAACAGGGATTGGATATTGCAAGCAGGTTCGGGATGCCCCCACAGTAAGTCGGAGCTGTCTGCTCTTTCTTTTTAGTTTTGATGACTGTTCAGGTGGACTTTCTGGACTGTAACTCAGTCATCTCCGGCATGGTTTCTAGTAATAATGGTGTAGTTAGTTTGTGTTTAAGCTATGCGTAGCAGAATTTTGGCCATGCCTCCCTGCGTGGTGTGTGGCTTGGATTTAGAACTTTTTAGCTTCTTGTTATATTGTGCTGGTGTCCAGTGTTTGGTGGCCTGTCTGTTGGCCTATCTTCCTCAGGTCTCGATCTGCAACTGCAGATTTTTTGTACTATATTTTGTTTTCTAATATATGAAACGTGTAATGTTTTTTTTTGTTTTAATTTTGTTGTTGACATTTTGTAATGCAAGGGTGAAATGCACAGCAGTGCAAAACAAACAAAAACCAGAACAGGGCATCGTGGAAATTTTGTGTGTGGAGCTCATGCATTGAAATGCATAGAAATGAAATGTAATGTTTTTTTTGTTGTTGAAATGTTTTTTTGGTGAATCCCTCTGAGAGAAAGAGGATGAATTTTGTATCAGGAATTTTATCTTAATGAATACTAAGCTTTTGTGGGTGTATGTAATACTCTGTTATCAGAAATCAGTTATAACTTCCCTATGCTAAGATCCTGGAGAGAAACAGAGCATTGTCTCTATGTTCAATTAATTTGTTTTTTGGAATTTTACCAGAAAAATTCCCAACAGTGGTATCAGAGCTTGTCTAGGCTCTTTAAAGGTGCCAAAGAAGCTGAAGGAAGGTTTTTTGTTGTAGCAGATTCTCCAGCAAAGTGAAGACTCAATCAAGAAAGGATCCAGGTATTTCTCAAAGTTTTTTGTGTAGCTGTTGAAGACAGTCAGTTTTTTTTTTTAAATACACAGTCAAATATTTGAAGCATAGCTGAGAGTGCAAGGAATGGCCAACACCAGCACTAGCATGGGTGTGTTTTATACTCAGCTCCCACAGTTTAATGGGAAAAGCTATGACTATTGGGCAATAACCATGAGAGCCCTGTTTGCCTCACAAGATTTATGGGAATTAGTTCAAGATGGTTTTGAAGAACCAGCAGATGAAAATGAGTTTAACAGATTAACTCAGGTAGAGAAAGATTTTTTGAAGAGCAATAGGAAGAAGGATTCCAAAGCTCTCGTATTTTTATATCAAGAAGTGCATGAGAGTGTGTTTTCAAGGATAGCAGTAGCTAAGACATCCAGAGAAGCATGGAAAACTCTCAAGACAGCCTATCAGGGCACAGAGAAAGTGAAGACATCAAAACTACAGTTTTTGAGGAGATATTTTGAAAATATTTGCATTAAGGAGTCAGACAATATTGTCTCATTCTTTACACATGTGATTGGTCTGGTCACACAAATAAGATCTCATGGAGAAATTCTTGAAGAAAGGAGGATTGTGGAGAAACTGTTGAGGATCCTACCCTTAAAGTTTGATGTGATTGTCACCACCATAGAAGAGACAAAGGATCTCTCATACTTCTCAGTTGGTGAGCTACATGCATCACTGATAACACATGAGCTGAGGTTGAGTAGAAATGAAAACTCATCTCTAGAACAAGCCTTCAAGACCTAGATGTCTTTTGGAAGAGGAAGAGGTCAAGGTAGAGGAAACAAGAGAGGAAGAGGCAGAAGCTAGAACAAAGGTAGAAGAAATAGTCCAACAAACACTCAAAGAGGAGGCAACAATCCAAATCAGAACCAAGGCCAAGGTAGTAGTCAACAAATTGGACAACATCATGCTCAAGGACAAAGGTATGAAAAATCCAATGTCCAATGTTATTATTGTAAAAAATATGGGCATTATGCCGATGAGTGTAGGAAGAACAACAGATACAAAAGGACAGTATATGAGTACATGAAGGAAATTAGAACACAGCATGTGATTTCTAAGTAATCAAGTACCCATCAAACTGTAAACAACATGAAATACAACAAGAGGAATTCATACATTGAAGTCACTATGATTCTTGAGCCGCTGAAACCATTCACTGTATTATCAAAATAAAAAGAGTCTTTACATAAGCTTGTCAACAGATCTTTTTACATAAATATCTAACCCTTATTACATTGCTACTCCAACTATATATAGAGTTCTTCTATCTAATTGAGATTCCTCCTCAAGCATAAGGGGAACTCAAAATCTACTTCTAATGACACCTAATCAACTTTTAATTGCCTATTAAATGTAACAGACTTCAACTAAACTTTCCAGAGATCTAAATCAAGTAGGATTCTAACACCATGTTATGCTAATAAAAGCCTTGGCTATAATTGTTCTCGTTCTTTGACATCTGGTTCCTTTCAGTTTGGCAGTAATGAGTGTTCAAGGCTCCATGCTAGTCTTCTATGCCACATCCTCTCCGTTGTCCTGAAATATAGGAAACTACCCTTGTGTATCGTTCTTTAGTTTGCCTCAAGATGTTCAGATTCAACAAAGTGCATCCTTTATCCTTTAATTACCCAAAGTGGAGTAGACTACCACGTCCTTGATGTGTTGTCCACCGTTTACATACGTGAAATCCAAAATTCTTGCAAACTATTCTAGATATCCAAAAGTGTGGTAAATATACTCACTTTATGACAAAAATCTAAAGTAAGATTCGTATGCATATTATCTCCACCTGTCTTGACCTAGTTTAATCTTAATAGCTTCAGCTGATGCCGTGCATACCTTGTAGACATTCACCTTTGAAAATTCTCGCTCATATTCAAAACCGGTTAATTGAAATTGGACTGTTTAGCTTCAGTAGTTTCATAGCGCGGTACAAAACTGCTGAGCTTTGATCATCATCTTCAGCAGTTTCGTAGCGTGCTACAAAACTGCTGAGTTGCTTCAAAAATCATAGTTTTAACCAAAAACTTTATTTATTTGAGCCCTTTGCAATCAAAACCTTCTTTCAACTATTCCAAAACTTTTCAACACTGAATGGATGTGCATGATTCTTCAAAAAGGTGACACTAATCAAAATCATCAAAATTTGAAGCATAGCCTTACTTGAAATGGGATTTCATTAAGAAGACTCTTTCAGCTGACCTAACTGTACCTTTAAATCTTCAATTTGTTTCTTCATGACCTTGATTCCAGCTCTTAATTGCATATTAATCATTCTGATGAACTTTGCTTCTTTAATTGCCGGTACTATCCAGGTGTGGAATTGAGTATTACAGTCAACCACCTCTGTAGTTTTTTTGTCTTCCCATAAGGTCTTCAGTCTATAATAATTAGCTTGTTGTTTGGCATGTTTCCTGGCAGCTTTCCTCAGTCTGGCAATCTCAAGGTTAGCAGATTCTAATCTTCTTTTCAAGTCCTCTATACTATCTTCTTTATGTGTGGCAAGTGTTTTGCCTTTTTCCTTTCTTTCACAGGGTTGTATCTCTTCCCCTGTTTCATCTGTTCTTGGTGGTACCTCCTGTACTTGCTGAAATTTCCTTGTTATGGGTCTCCTGGGTTTGAAAACAAATTGTTCAACTTCCTCATCAAAATTAAGTTTCTTTGAGGCTTTAGCTTTCTTTGTCTTCTCTTTTCCTGACTGCATCAAATCATCTTGAACTAATGGGGACTCTTCAAATTCAATTGCATGCAATAAATCATTTAAATTTCCCTTCGAAACTAGACTTTCTTCAACAGCTACTGACTTACCCTTTTCTTTAGCCATCTGACTTCTTGTTCTTCTCCTTGGAACTACTCTAGCTGTGCTTGCTTCATGTGTAGTCTCTTTGACTTGAGCTTTTCCTTCCATTGACTATTTAGGTGTATCTTGAATGATTAGTGGCTTTACAGACTCTCTAACTTGTTTCCTTGCCTTTAATTTTGGAAACCTCTTGGCTCTTGTTTCTGTTTGAAGACCTGTTGTTGTAAGATGTTTTGCAGGTAGAGGACTGAGGCCAGTCTGGCTTCTGAAACCAGCCATGAAAATAAATGTATTCCAGTCTTTGCCTACTTTTTGAAGCTCATGCAAAATAAGTAATTTAATCAAGCCATGGTGAAACAAAGAAGTTTCACAAGCCTCCTTTCTCAATTGTACTTTGTCACACATTTTACTCAAACTGCGAAATAAATAAAAAGGTAGATCAATGGAATCCTTCCCTGTAAAATGCAAAAGGAGTTTGAAATGGTACGAATACACCTTGTTATACCTTCCTTCTCAAGTCAAGTATTTCTATATATAGGTGAGTAAATGTGCATAGGACTCTTTGACATAGCTCCCAAGAATTGACTTACTCAAATCTGAATTAACAAATTCCTTCTTTAAAAACTCTTTGCATGAATTCATGTCAAATTTGAAAATTTTGAACCAATTTTCTTGCCCTCGTGGAATCTCTGTCACAGTTGATATCATCTCTGGCGAGACCTACAATTCCATCATAGCCACCTTTGAATTTAATCCTGTGAAATTTAGTGCAAATTATTTGCTCACCTGTGCATGCCCTCCTTGTAACTTCCTGGAAAAATTCCAACATCCGGCTTTTTTAAACGCCTTCTCCACATATTTATTCCTCATTGTTATATCCAAACCTTTAGGCTCGTTTCTCAGACATTTGCCTGATCTGTGTTCTTTCTTCTCTTCTGATCTCTCCATGAAATCTTAATGACCTGTAAGCAAGGATTACTAGCTTTGTTCGAACTGTGAAAAACTCAACTTCTTTTAAAAATCTTCCTCGCTTGATTTGTTGCCTCGCTTGATTACAATGTTATTTAAAATTGAAATCTTGCCGTTTATAATCTTTCAAATTGCAATCTTGCAGATTTGTTATTCATGCAAGACTTACAATCATCATTAAGACTTGTGCAAGGTGGCTTTTCTTGGAAATTGTAGTCCGTGTGTATCAACAAATCTAATGGTGGTGATAATGGAGATGGGTGGTGGGACGTGATAAGTGGAGTACATGAACTGACACAAGATGACGCAGCCACTGATTTATCTAACGGATTTGACATTTGGGAAAGATTCGCTGCGAAATGCACGAATCCCTGATTTTGTAGTGCGGTTAGTTTAAATTTTGAATGATGCGTTGCGAAATCACCTAATAAGGTTTTGCGCTACGAAAACATCTAATGAGTTTTGCGTTGCGAAACTGCTAAACAGAGTAAATGCGCTGCAAAAACACTTTAAAAATAATGCATGCGCTACGCAATTACCAAAAAGGCTTTGTGGTGGATAAAAAAGTAGCACATGACTATGAAATCAGTGGTGAATGAGGGGGACTAATGGTAGATAAGAATACACTTGACTCATGACCTCCTAAGACTTCAGACTTTAAGGAAAAAATGAAATCAACTTAGATTAACACTGACCTTTGTCATCGGGCAAGGATGAGAAATTTTAGCATCAGATTTCTTAAGTGATAACATAGTCCATGATGTCTAGAATAGAAACCTCTCTTGGTTTTTCAAAATACTTCTCTAGCTGTCCAGAATGTGTCTTTGAAAAATAGGTGTAAAACAGAGAAATATGCTTGTGAAAAACTGCACCTACAGTAGTTTCGTAGTGCAAGTTTGGTCCTTCATTTCTCCCAGATCATAATGGATTTGAAGAAAGTGGAAGAGGTTTTTGTACTTACGTATCGTAGGAATGAAAACCTCTTTCACGTTTCAGAGATGAGTTTTCAACCGCTCACAAACTCTTCTAGAAGTTGACTGGTAAAAACAAGAAGACAGTTTGATTGATAAGTTGGTTGATAAAGTTTGGAGTTCAAAAATGTCTCTCCTCTACCTGTTTTTCCCTTGCTGAATGTTGACACCTTTTAAATGATCCTTTTTGGAGGTTCCCCTTCAAGAATATTTTCCTTTGTCTTTCAACATTGGTCGATGAAATCATAATGTGTAGCTACAGCAGTTTCCTAGCGCGCTACGAAACTGCTGTGTAATTTTAAAAGCACAGCTTGAGGCCAAAAATTCAACTCTCTTGATCTTTCCTTTGCTTGAAATGGCCCTTCCATCTGCCATGAAGTTGTTCAAAATTGTTGTGTGATTTCTTTTAGCTAACTTGCTCCTGGTTATTCTTCTTTGTACTGTTTCACCTGTGAATTGTCCTTGTATATTTTCCTTGATCTAACCTTTCCCTTTTTTAGCCTGCTGGGGTGTGTCTTGAATTACTAATGGCCTTGTGGGCTCCTTTCTTTCTGTATACTCCTCCATGGAATTCCTACAACATGAATATTAAATAAGTCTACACCATATCACTTTCGATCATTGCCTCACTTGAAATGGATAAGGAAAGTTGCCTCGCTTGCAATAGATAAGGAAAGTTGCCTCGCTTGATCTTCAAGGAATCCAAATTGAACACCTGTCAATGTGCTCTTCATGCATGAACCAAAACCTAAATCATAACTGTCAATACTTGGCTCTTTTTAGAAACTTGCAACCTAAGCATACCAAGACACCTAACAACTCTAATGATGAGGATGAATGGCTACATGTGATAGGCATGGTTCAAGGACTGACACATGGTGATGAACAATTAACGAATTTTGATGGGAAAGACAGTTAGACAAGATCTGGTACAAATCCATGATTTCGTAGCGCAACTAGTGCAAACTCTGTGTTTTGCGCTACGAAATTTCCTAGTTACAAAACTGTCTAGGTGTTTTCGTAGCGCACATAGTGTATTTTTTGTGAGTTTGCGCTACGAAAACTCCTAGTTGACTTTGAAATGCATGTAACTTTTGAAACAACCTTAACACGACACTTTGAATAAATGCGGGACCAATGGTGGGTAAAACAAGATTGTTAACCATATTTAACAAAGGGAACAAGACTCATAGGACCTAGACACTAAAGCAAACATGGAAAAACTAAACCCGGACTAGCACCTAACCTTTACAATGAAACTGATTTGAAAAAAAAATTGAAATTTTTTCTTAAGTGATAACACTCTCTATATAAGGTTAAGTAGTGATAAAGAAGAGATTCAAAGGGCTAGAAATAGTGCCTTTGCCTCTCTTCCTCCCTTTGGGACCATGATTTTAGGCAAAGACCCTCTTGCTGCCCCAAAAACACATATTTTCCTCATTCATAGGACCTCTAGTGTTTACAACTGTTTAGTTGGTTAATTGTCTAGTTTTCTTTGCTTTAGAACTTATTCATCATGCTCACTTCCTTATTTACCATAGTCTTCTTCCATGCTTTCCTTTCTTGCAGCAGTTATCATCATTTCCTTTCATAGATCATAGCTTAGATTAGTTTCATGCAAAACTTTGTTTTTGTAGATGCACTTATTTGATTTCTTGCTTAATCTCACTGGTTGACTGTCATTTTTTCGTGCAATAGATATCTCCTATTAGTAGGCCAACCTATCATCCATCCCATCCTCCATCTGATCCATGCCCTATAGGTAGCCCAAGTCTCCCCTCAATTCTTCCTTAGCTTCCTGTATTTTCAATAGAATTCCTTCCTCTCTCCTTAAGCAAATATAATCATCTTTCTCTCTCCTAATGATTCTTGGTAGACCCTAGGTGCCCTAACACCTTATTAAAATGTTCATCCACCTTTTCCACCCACTCTCACACCCTCAAAATAGCCAAAACTACCCTCAGCCTCCTCTTGTAGGCCTCCTATAGAACACTATTTTTCCTCCTGTAGATTTCCTGTGTCCTCCTGTAGATTTTCTTGTAGGATTTCTTTTGAAGGCCGAATGTGGCAAAAGCCTCCAAAAGCCCACCTAAGACCTCCTACGACCCAACCACACCATCCTTGATCCTCTCAAGTCCCAAAACTACCTTTCAACACCACCTATTCGCTACCACATTCACCAACAATAAATCACATACACGTCAAATTCACATAAAGATACACAAAAATCCAAAAAGGTTTTTTTTTCATTTACTTCTAGAAATAGCTTAGTTATATGTTGTTTACTTATTTGAATAGATAAATGGAATTCTTTTCATGGGTTTCATAGTGCTTTCTGTAAAAGTAGGATTAGTTGGTTAAGTAGGATTTACTTGGTTTGCTTTACATTTCGGTATGTCTCCTTTCTACAGTTAGAGTAGCATCTGTAGAGTAGTCTTTCTCTCCTTTCATAACATATAGAGCTTATTATGGAATCCATAGATGTTGGCTTGAGCTCCTAGTGATCTTGCGCCAGCTGACCAAGTGATAACCTGTAGTAAGAACTAGTACTTGTGCAAACAGCACCGTCGCTTCCATGTTTGTTACAAACAACTCGGTTGATAAGAGTAAAGAAGGCAGCCCAGGAATGCTGCAATATAGGTGCTCACCATATATTATTCCATTTCATCTTTGGTTTTGGAATTCAAACCCTTATCAATGTATTTGCTTTTCGTGGTTTTTAAACTCAATTCCTTCTTCACATCTGCTATTACTTCTTTAGCTCTCTTCACTAGTTTAAATTTCTGAAAGATGATCTAAATTGAACTCCATATATCAGTGATGGCATAATTTATTTCTATCCACATAATCTCCTTAACCTGTGTAATGGTGTCAGCTATGACAGATTGGTTTTCTAAGAATTCAATTCTCTGTGTAAGCCTATGTGTCTTCTATACCTCAACTAAATATACATTACAAATCTTCATTTTTTTCTCTTGTAAATTGTTAAGCTGATTTCTTCACTTCTCAATTTCCTACCCCTAAATTAATAAATATTCCATTTATTTTGCAAGCTTTGTTGTTGAATCAGTTGATTGAGTTTCCACTGCCGAAATGATTGTTGATATAGATGTTGATGTTGTTGTTGTAACTGACGTTGCTATCACTGGAATTGTTGAAAGAGCAACATTTTTCTCTTGGGTTACCTGTTGTTATTTTTCCTTTAAAAACTTTTCAATCTAAGTTTCCCTTTTTTCTATATACGCATTCCATGTAATTATGATTCTGAACATGTTCTCCTTCTCCTTTTCTAGTTGTCTTATTTCCTTATACTATGGGTCTTCTATAGAAGGAAGCTTAAGTAGTTTTCGCATAGTAGTTATGTGTACATTCTTGCTCTTGATTTTATCCCAGCTTTATCACTAAATCCTCTAAATATTTGATCCTTTTATTTTTAGCTAAGGAAGATATTTTTTCTATCTTCAACTCAGACTGAATATTTTCTAATGATGCTTGAAGCTTAGATATCGTCATAAGTGAAATTGTGAGAGAAGAATATATAATCTTTCCATATTGTTCACGTAAATAAACTTGGTCAATATGATGAATTGAATTTGCATCAAAAGAAAACATTGGTTTAGTGTAATAATATGCACTTTTAGGATGATTGATTTTTGGTTCAAGGAAGATTATTTGAATATTTTCCTTCTGGTTTTTGAAGGCGGAAACTATCCTATGTTGTGAAGTTGATGTTAGCTTCCGTAACTGTAAATAAGTGGAATATTTCAAAGCTTCATTCCTCTGCTTAATTTCCTTGTAATATGTAAATTTGTTATGTACTTACTAGCTCTACTGCAATTCCCCTATCTAGGATGATGATACAGTTGGGCTGGGTGAAGACATAGGAGATCCTACAATCGTTCCTTCTATCCTAGGAGATGAGGGCACAAATGTTCATGTCATGAAAATTGTGTGCTGATGTGTAGTATCTTCTTGGTGTGTTTCACTTGTATCATTTGTCTTATGCCTCTTAGTGTATGTTTTGAATTCTCTGGATGAAATTTCTGTCACCATAGGGGACACACTATCCCTTGGCATTTTTTCCTACTTTTCTTCTGGTATAGGATTTTTTTATGTTGTAGATGATATAATCTACTCTTCTGCCTCCTGAAGTGTATTCTTTTTCCATTCATCTTGGTTCATGTACACTTCTATCTCAAGCCTAGGAGTGTAAGCATATGGGGTAGTTTTTTTCCTCTACCCTTAATTTTGAAATCACTCCTAGGGGATCATATGACCATATGAAACTAAGTTTGAAATTCATGTGTTTCAAAAGAATTTATACTTCCTTGCCTACTAGTCTACCATTACAAATAAAAGTCCCTACTTGAGTTTTGATTTTAAATTAAGCCTTCTTATTTGATGTGACAAAATGAAGTTGATCGATGTTAATCATTTGTTTTATATACTCCAATGCAAAAATTGAGAGAGGGACAAACTTAGGAAATCTATATGGAGGTATTTGACATCCATAGATCCTAATATCTGTATAATTTTGATATAAATACCAATATTATGTTCTAGTTTGTTCACTGAGATGTACGATTTTGTTGATCTCTAGCCCAATCCTTGGTTCTACAACATTGTTTAAAAAGAAAGAAACAACATATAAAAATGGATCCATAAAGTCACTAAATTTGAATTCAGTGGTGTTCTTCCTTACCAAGGAAGTATAGTGGATTACTGATTGTGGAATTCCTTGGTTGTATATCTTTTGTAAGGGAGAAGAAAGCCTCTCTGACTGATAAAACAAGAACAAATATACTAAGACATAAGCATATTTGATCACTAATTCTATCGAGAATTTCATGAATTGGTCATGAATTGATCCAGCTAAGAATTTGCTATAATTGAAGATAAGAGATGGCCTTTCATTAACTGAGAAAACTGACAAGAAACCTATAAGAACATCAGTGACCCACTAATCAAGAAAATAACCTAACAAACACGAGATAATGAATATTATATGCTTGGTATTTTCTGGAAACATAGATGGTTGATATGGTGGGTTGGTTTTAGGAAATTAAACATTTTCTGGTAGAAAGGTTTTAAAAATCTTGGCTCTTTGGGGGAAGTCAAGATTTTTATAGATATTCATGAGGGATTCTAGAGAATGGATGTAAGGGTTAACGGCTTTGAATTTGTAACATTTGATTAATTGATTCAACAATAATTGTAAAAACATATTCATTATTTTGGGAAACCACTGCTCTTTGACTGAGAACATACCTAACATGACACCATGAAATAAAAGCATCGAAATGATGGGTCTGTGGAATGATGAATTGAGGTAACGATGAGTTCCAGAGGTTTAATTCATTACCTAGGTCTATTTTTTTTTTTTTAACCAATTCTAGAGTTCATGAGATCGAACTCACAATTGGTTTAAGAAACTTTATAGAAATTTCCAACTAATGGATGATGGTCTAAATTGATAGTGGGTGGAAGCACGGGGTTTTCTGAAATTTTTTGATTTCTTCTTCGAACCCATGACTGAAAGAAAAAGGACTTAGAAACTACTGTAATTACTTAGAGAAAAATAATTCCCTTGTTAACTGATATTCGGAATGGTCTCTTGAATTCCATTGGTCACTTTGGCAGTTGTTTGTCCTAGTAGATGGTAGAAAATGGTTCGATTTATGACTTGGTAGAGTAGAGAAAATACAGGAAACAATAACTTCAATGAAACATAAAAATGTTTTATGTAGGTTAAATGGTTTATCCATTAAATGAACATCAGGGCATTAATGTGTAATGGTTAATGTGTAATGGGAATATGGTTTGTGAATGGGGAGCTGATGGTTAGTGGAAACAAGAGTTTTATTAAAAATGGGTGGGAGAGGTGTAATGGGTTTATGGACGGGAGGGAGTGGATTTCAGAGGGGTCAGGAGGTGGTTTGTGGTATTGGAGCAAGCGTGTGTGGAGTGAATGCAAGAGGGGAACATGGCAAAGGCGATATGAGTGTTGACCGCTTTTTGCACCCCACCTCCCCGTCATTGATTAAACTTCAGATGCATTTGGGGGCTGGAGAGTGGTCTGAGAGTCATTGATCTCCTTCGTGTTGTAGATCACATATGTCAAACTTAATTATATATAACAAAACTGAAAAAGAATCTTGTCATTTGTATTATTTAGAAAACAAACTTTTTTGTTTTGTTTAATCATGTTTAAGCTTTAATCAAACATGATTTATTATTGAAAAAGAAACATTTTAACTAGCACACTATATTTTGGGATTTTCTTATATTTTCTATTTTTTTATTTTCTCATCATATCTTTTATATATATGTGTGTGTGTGTGTGTATATATAATATATATAATATATATAGTATATATATATATAATATTATATAATATATATATATAGAGAAAGAGAAGAAGAGAGAGAGAGAGAAGAGAGAGAGAGAGAGAGAGAGAGAGAGAGAGTAAAAACATCTAACTTATCAAAACAATAAATGTTATAGTAGAAGGAACCTATTGTAACTCTAACAAATGCCATCCAAAATTTTGCCAATGCTTGAATTTTGGAGCCTACTATGGATCTTCCAATCAGTCGTTCCATAGCCACTTCTTCATGAGTTGATTCTTATGAGCTCCCTTCTTCAATTGAAACTGTCGAAGTCACTTGCTCACACATGCTTAGACCGTAATGAATTCATGAGTGAATTCCTTCACGAAAGATTGGAGAAGCCTATCATAGTCTAAAAACAGAGATTGTATGTAACATTTAATTCACATCGACAGTCAACATGTAGTGTCATTGACAATTTCTCACTTCTAGCTATGTTTTTACTTCTGTTTTAGTGAGTTTTCCAAATTGTCATTTTTGCGCAACTTCTCTTTCACGAGAGCCACTTTCATGTTTTCCACTATCTCTTTTGCTTAATTTCACTTTAATTAGTGTCATTATCATTTTAAGTTCAATCTAGTGTATACTTCTTTCACCTTTGTTTGTATATTGCAAGTGTCATTCACACTTTTCTATTTGTATGGAAAATGTTGTATTTTAGCAGGGGAAGTGTCGCTTATTGTGGAAAGTGTTGTTTTGTTTTATTTAAAAGGGTAAATTTGGTGTTTATGAGTCCCTCTGGTCATATAGACATTTTTTGGACTCATTCCCATTGTTTTATACACGGTCGTGCAAGGTTTGTCACTGTTTTCACAAAGTGTAGCTTTAGTGTCACACTTGGGGAAATTTACCTTAATGTCATTCAATTAAGGGAAGTATGATGTTCATGTATTCTTAGTGATTAATATTGTGTCTTAAAATTTTCTAAGTGTGTGATCATGCCCAATTTTTTTCCTTGTTTCCTTTGGCCTCATTGATTCCACACTTAGCCTCATTCGGAAAGTTTCACTCCTGAGCAACTTGACCTCACTCGATCTTCTTGAACTATGAATTTCACAGTATTAACCCTTAATCCCTGACCTTACCTCTTGGAACTGTACATTGCGTAGTCACAGTGCCCAACCTTGACCCTTAAGCTCCAAAACCATGTAATTTATGCCTACCAATCAGCCTTAATCATGCATTATGTAATGTCAAGCCTCAACCTATAACCTGACCACTTGAGCTATGCAACTCCACAATCCTTGAGAATGTTCTCCCTATAGAATTTCACATTGGGAAACTTCAAGCCTCAAGCCTGAACCTTGATCCATTGAGCCACTAAACTGTGCAATCTCCTAGCATGTTCTCCTTTCTTAATTACACATTGAGCAACTTCAAGCCTCAAGATTGACCTCCTGAGTCCCCCAACTATGCAATCACTTTTCCCTAACCTTTGGAACTATGCATTTCACAGTCTTAATCCTCAAGCCTTCATTTTGAGCCAGTGACTCCCTAAACTACATAGCCCCTCTACCCAAGCCTCAGTAACTATGAATTGCATAGTCTCAAGGCTCAAGCCTTTAGCCTGAGACCTTTAGTCCCTCAACTATGCAATCCCTTGGCCCTGGACATCCTGAAATTTACATTTCATAGTCTCAATCCATAGTCATAGACCTTGGCCTCTCAAACTACTCAATCCATGATTCATTCACTCAATTAATCACCAGTTCTAGCCCTACCTAGTGATTTCATGAAGTATCTTAGGCTAGGATTTATCGGACTAATGTCATATTTTCATGAGTGGATTGCAGTTGTAGGTATTCTATTATGCCATGATAGGATGACGATTAAGGATACCATGCTAGAAGACAACCAAGGAGCTAAGGAAATAAGATGATCATTAGGCAAGAATATGAAGGAACATTGGATTACAATAGAAGACCAAAGATAAGAACCACATGACGACTCCATATTATTCCCAACCCTTTGGAGCATGGATATGAAGAATAAATGATATCTCTCATGAAGGTGAAGTATTAGATACCTCTCTTATTGAATATAGAAAGAAATAAGCAACAAGAAGGATAGCTTGGCAGTACTACATCAACATGCAGTCCATGTCATGAGTGTCATGTCATGTCCTATAACAAGTCATTATTTGTCATGTCATTTGTGGATTATGTAAATTCAATATCAGAGAAATGTAATGTAAACTAGAAGTTCAAGAGCCATCCATGTAATATGAAAATTCATGTAGGAAGTTGAAAGGTCATTGAAAAGTCAAACAACCATGAGGGTAGTATAAGAGTCACAAGGGATGTGAATGATCACCCCATTTGTTACATATGCACCCTTATTACTCATGTAAATGAATTTTCACCTTGGATCCTCCTACCAGGCATTAGAGAGGAAGAGATTTGTTTTGGAGGATCAAGTCACTGCTCTAATGCTCCACTAGTGGGGCAAGTTTCTGATATGTACTAAGGAAATTGAACTATTTCAGTGGATTTGGAACTTATCTTGTTAAAATTATGTTGCATTTTCTTTAACAATCGTTGCTTCCTTGTGAAATATTTCCCTGGTTTATCAATGACTCATTCTTATGTATGTTTTTGTTTTCCTTTTTTAGATTAGTAGTATTACTTGTCTTTAAAGGGCAATTTTCTCTCCCCTTTCGGTAGAAGGACATTGATACTTTCGATAGCAGAACATTTCATGAGGCATATTCACTTACTGATTCGACGTTACCTGTGCATTACTATCTTGTGTCAAACATTGTATCCAGGGAAAATCTACAACAATACATGGCATCAGAGCCCACAATCTCGATGCAGAAACTACTTCGAAGGGTATGAGGTCTAGTAGGGACCTCACATAGAGGAGAACCCATTGGTTGACACACTTTTCACACCATCAATAGAACCATAGATATAACCCAACACATGAAGTTTTTTTTAGGAAACAATTAACAATAACCTAAATGGGGCTTTTATGAACAAAACCCATATTTTAGTTTTTCCAAATTCCTCTTTGTTTTCCAAAAACTTATATGTAAATTTGATGACCCCATTCATTACCAAAATAATCCTCTATGTTATAGGAATGATAACAATTAGTATAAAAATGAAAGTGTGGATCATAAATGTTTTACAATATATTACATTGAAACTTCATCCTAAGATAATAATAAAAAAAAAAAATTCATTTCAATAAGATTATATTTTGAGTTGTATTGATGCACACAACTGAATTGCTCCTTGGGTGTGAAATCCAAGATTGGGCGTAACTCTTTTCTTGTAGTGGATTCTAGTAGTTTATTTATTTCTAGTAGTTTGATAACTTATAGTAGTTTAATGGCTTCTAAAAGTACAATTTTTTTTTATAGTTCTGCTTGATCCAGATAACTTGTGATTTTCTAGTAATTCAATCATTCTGCACTTCTAGTGGTTGATTTTTTTCATGCCTATGATAGTTGGATTGTCATGTGCTTCTAGCGAACTATTTCAATGGATTTGGTACCTATCTTGTTAAAAGTGTGTTGTATTTTCTTTAGAAATCATTGCTTCCTTGTGAACTATTTCGCTAGTTGATCAATGATTCATTCTTATGTGCATTTGTGTGCCTTTTCTAGATTAGTATTATTACTTGTCTTTAAAGGGCCCACTTTTCTATCCCCTTTCGGTAGAATGACATTGATATTTTCCACAACAGAACATTTCAAAAGGCATACTCACTTATTCATTCGAAGTTACCTATGTATTACTCTCTTGTGTTGAACTTTGTAGTCAAGGAAAATCTACAACAATACATGGCATTCAGGTCGATACTCTCTATGGGGAAACTAATCCAAATGGTATGAGGTCTAATTGGGACCACACATTGGGGAGACCCACTTGATTGAAATTTTTTTTATCGTCGTCAATATAACCATAGATATCTACCAACACATGCACTTTTCATTGGAAGCAATCAAGAGTAACCTAAATGGGGTTCTTATGAACAAAACCCATGTTTTACTTTTTTGAAATTCCTCTTTGTTTTACCAAACTTTATGCATAATTTGATGACTCCATTCATTAGCAAAGTAATCCTCAATGTTATAGACATGATAATGAATAATATTAAACTGAACTTTTGGATCGTAAATGTTTTACAATATATCACATTGAAATTTCATCCTAATATAAAAATTATTTTCATTTCAATAAGATTATATTTTGAGTTGTATTGATCAAAGCGGTTGAATTGATCCTTGGGTGTGAAATTCAAGATTGGGCGTAATTGTTTGCTTGTAATAGATTCTGGTAGTTTATTTATTTCTAGTAGTTTGATAACTTATTGTAGTTCATTGGCTTCGGATAGTACAATTTCTTCTGATAATTTAACTTGATTAACATAGCTTGTACACTTATGGTAATTAAATCATTATGCACTTCTAGTAGTCGAATTCTTTCGTGCCTCTAGTAGTTGGATTGTCATGTGCTTTTAGTGAGTAGAGTGACACCTGATAACCTTGTAGGCCACATAGAAGGTACAAGAACCAAGCTAGTAAATCCACCATTATCCAAAACCAATAATAATTCTTTCTAATTCATAAAAAATAAATGAAAACGGTGATAATTAACTACTTTAACTATTATTGCATTATATTCACAAAGAATGGAATGATGAATAATATATGGTTGAAGAAATATGATAAAATGACTAAAAAAATGTTCTATTGTGACTAAAAAATGATCGATGTAGGAATAGAGGTCATTTGAGGTGGGAGACAAAGTATGGGTATAATTAAACATGGAGAGGGTATAGGTTCCTAGTAATAAGATTAAGGCTTAGGGATATGGTTGCTTTAAGATATTGGAAAAGGTGGGAGATAATGCCTATAAATGCACTCTACCACCATACATGCACATTTACTCAGTGATGAATGTAAATAATTTAAACTTTATGAGAATTCCATGTTAGATAAGGAAAGGGTACAAATCCAAACTTTTGAAGAGGACTTAGCACCAAATGTTTAAACATAGTTGATAGAGAATAAGATTTTGTAGAAGAGAACCATATCTACAAGGAAAGGGTCACATGAGCTTTAGTAGATTGGGTTGAAATGACATCTTCTAAGTAAGGGTAAATGGTTAACCCTGAGTAAAGGTGGAATTATTTCTTCACCTCATTCTAGAACATTTTAGGGATTGAAGGCATCCTACAATGGAAAGGTATGATCCATATTATATAATTATATTGCTTTCAATCCATATTTATTCTTTTGGAGTGGATGAAGTGGAGCAATTAGCTTAGAGGGCCATTTTTACTAGTGGATCCTAGTTTGGTGAAACCTTCTAGAAGTAGTTCGAGGCATCAAAGAAGATTTTTCTTGGTATACCTTTACTTCTCAAGTAGGAGACCACCTACCACTCTTCTAAATAGAGATATATTCCAAACAATGTAAAGATAACATCAATCAAAGTCTCTACGCAAAATTTATGCCACCTAGGAGTCATCCTTCCTATCTTGACCACCATGATTCGAGAAGATGCCATGTCAATCCCTATTATTCTTGGAAAAATTACTAGACACGTGATAATTATTAAGAATACTCAATTAGAGTCAATATTGTAACACAAGTTAAGACTTGAAGGAGCCAAACATAACCACTTATATGCTTTTGAGGAAGAAGTGTTCCATTCTATTTGAGTTCATTTCATTCCATAAATGAGCATGGTACTTGAGAATGGATAGGAAGATAGAAAAAAGCGAAGGTTAGTGCACTCTATTAGCCCATGGCCCATCGAGCCCACTTATTTTTCCTTGTACCTTTTCCATTTGGAGAAAAATTGTTAATTTTAGGTATGTTCTATGCTTAGAGAAATTTATTTTAATTTTCACAGTTAGCTCAACATCTCTTCCAGATTAGCAATTAAATTAGCATTAAAGTAGACAATAGATAGAACATAAACATAAAATGCAAAAGACAAGCCAACACAAGAGGGCACAAGATGTGACGCTAGCTAGGGACAAACCCCAATGTGGGGTAACCATTGATCAATTATTCTTATGCGTTCTTCAATAGTTTAGCAAAGAGAGAGAGAGAGAGATATTACATTTACAACAGAAGTCAACACTTTCACTTATCTACATAAGAGCATAGATAATCTCTAAGAAGATGATACATGAGAACAGTTGAAGACATGCCACTTCAACTGATTCTCCAAGGTGACTCCTTCATCTATCATTGTGTTGCATCTTATAATCATGTTTCACCTCACAATGTTGTACCATGTTGCACCCATCATCACAACGCTAGACCTCATGACCATGTTGTACACATCATATTGTTGTACCTTATGCCGCACTACTATCCCATGTGCCATTGTTGAACCATGCTAGCCACTACTATCCTATGTGACATATTGCTGTCCCACTACTAGTGACATAGCAATTCCATGTTAGTTTGTTGTCCCATTATTTTATTTTTGTCCCATCACAACTTGCTATACCTTGCTACTATCCCATCACAACTTGTTATACCTTACTACTATCCCATCATAGCTTGTTATACCTTGCTGTTGTCCCAAAAGCCTTGCCATACCTTGCTGCTATCCCATCACAACTTGCTATACATTGCTACTATCCCAATACCCTTTTCATACCTTACTATTGTCCCATGTGTCTTAGCAACACCATGTATCCCAACTCTCCCATTTACTAGCCTTCTTATCCCTTCAACACTGTTGTTCCAAGTCTGCCTACACTACTGCTTACATTATGAATGGTTAGGGTATCTAGAAAACCTTGTACACCTACCTATTATTCCAAAAACAACCCTCAATAATTGAAACACACCTTCTTAGTACACCTACCCTAGCATGTTATTATTTTGGGCATGTTTAAGCCCTCAAACACTCCACGCTACTCTTGTTTTGAGGTGGTAGGGATTGCAGCCTACCACAGTCCCACATTGTCAATTACAACCCACTCAAAACTATCTTCTCTTACCTTTTTTCTACCCCAAACATAATTTTTTTCATCCTTCTTCAACTCATCCTCCAAGCTCAGCTCCTTGGCTCTCTAATAGCATCTCGGTTAGCCCTTATCTCCCTCATTGTCCTAGCCTTCTTGTTGCACCTTCCATATAGTTACCTTTCTCCCTTAGCCGAGTTCCTTGGGCTCCTTTGATGAGTTCTCGTGATGCTTTCTTAGACTATGTCTAGCGATGATTTCTTAGGATTACGTTAGGGCTACTTTTTTAGGATTGCGTTAGGGATGCCTTAGAATAGTGTTAGGGATTCCTTCTAAGACCACATTAGGAATGCCTTAAGATAGTGTTAGGGCTGCCTTCTAGGACTGCATTGGGGCTGATTTAGGATAGCATTAGGATTGCCTTAGGATAGTGTTGGGGATGAGTTCTATGACTACATTAGGAATGCCTTAGGATAGCATTAGGGCTACCTTCTAGGACTGCATTAGGGTTGCCTTCTTTCCCTCCAACGTCTATGGATTCTAGTCCTAGATTTCTCTTCCACTAAAACCTAATAAAAGTGGAAAGAAATCAATATAGAAGTGTGTGTGAAATGAATCTCAATTCATCTCATTTTATACTAAAACGTTGAGCACATGTGGGGTTTATTTGTTTGTTGGCCGACCTTGACAAATTGCCTTATAACACAAATGAATTCATAACTTCATGCATAATTATGGGAATCAAATGATATTTAGATGAATCCTACACCTCTTGATGAGAATGAACAATAAAAATATTAGCTTCCATAAATAAGATGACCCACATGGAGTTTGGCCCTAGTTTCCAATTTTAACACTCCCTCTCAACTAGGGAGAACTCCATCCTTGATCCATCTATCCGTCTGTACTACCTCTTCCATTAGTGCCCTACACTGCTCTGCTTTGCTGAATAATGAAGAAGAAGGATTGTTCGATAATGTCTCATACTATTCTCTATTGGCCCAACGTTAGTTCCATATGAAGAGAGTGTGTTATACCACTCTTACCAATCCCAGATCAATTCCAAGAGAGTGATTTATATCACTCTTACTAACCCGAAGTTAGTTTTATTAATGCACTCATACTAATCCTAGATTAGTTTCATTGATACCAGAATAATGGAGGTCATCGTAGCATAGGGAGTATGGTAAATACAACAATGTGTCCATTGATAGTACTACTATGGTCCCTAACCCTATTTCCATGATCATTGGCCAAATGAGAGGTACTTCCCATGAGTTGTAGACTGCATGGGTAGGATGCCTCGACAAGAGAACCATTAATCTTATCGATAAGTCACCATGGGTATCACAGGGGAAGACTAAACCATTCCCCCTATACATAGCACACCATTAGGGGAGGGTGTGTTGCCCTATGTTCCCTTATTGCTCCAAGAATGCCAAACCCCCCAGAGCCCAATGCATGCATCATGTAGGTCCCTCATAAGAGGATCTCTCAATGACTCCAAGTCATTTGCGAAAGTCACAAATTTGACCTTTTCCCCAGGGCTTTGACAAAATCTCTACGACTTGTACATCAGTCTCAATGCAATGAAGCCTCCTTGCTCATTGACGTACCATATCCCAGATAAGGTTTGTATCTGATGTGTATATGCTAGAGAAATCATGGAATATAGGATTCCTCAATGATTGAATCCCTCCCTGGTTGACATAGAAGATCACGGTGGTATCCATAATGTGTACAGACAACTCATTGAAGAGCTTCCGCAACTAGGTAGCTTCACACAAGGATATACTCGTAGTTATGTATTTGATTTCAATTTTTCTCAAGGAAACCGTCTTCTGCTTCCTGCTCATCCAAGATATCAACTAGAACCAAAAGAGAATCAACACTCAGAAGTGCTCTTGAGGTCCTCTACATTGCCTACCTAGTCAACATTTGAATAACCATGCAACTTCATATTTTTGGCAGTGTATCTCAATCCATGAGAGATTGTGCCTCGAATATATCTCAAATTATTTTCAGTACTAATCCAAAGAGTCTCAGCCATATATGATTTCATCATGCTAACTGCAAAACATATGTCCAAATGGAATTTCCGTAAGAACATCAACACAAATGAGTTTTATGAAACTCAAAGGCATTTCCCAAATCTGGTCTGCCATCAATACCATATAATGTCTGAAGTTTAAGTTCCATCAAGGTAGTTATGGACTCACAGTTTACCATTCCAAATCCGGAATCCAACTCCCTCTTACATGAGAGGGTATGCACCTGCTAGAAACAGGTCATCCTCATAAGGTGCCAGTATGAGAGGTCTATCATCCACAACCTTCAAGAAATTGTTTGGATTGTCTTCACTCCTAGTGAATATCAGCTTCATCAGATAGTTATCAATCCTCTAATATAAGCCTAGGGTGTTTTGCTTCAAGCCATACAGGGCCTTATTCCACATGCATACATGTGATTCTCGATCATGAATCTCAAACCCCTCGGGTTGTTCCAAATCTGTGGACCTGCTACATGAGGTGAATGACCCCCTTGTAATATTTTCCTTTGGTACATCTTAGACATGTACCTTCATGCTCTTTATGAATTTAGGAATCCCTGTCACCATCTAACTCATATTGGGTAGGATCCCATAAAGTAGACAAGATGTGTCAACTCACATGGTCCCCAATGGACTTCCCGCAACTTGGTGCAAATTTCCAACCGTGAATCCATGAGTAAAGGAATCTTTGAAAAATTCATTTTCAAACACATACCTTTCCATCGATGAATGCAGCATGAAACCTTTGATTTCCATTGCCAGAATGGACAACAGGTTCTTCTTGTGATCAGGTACATAAAGAGATTCTCATAAATGAACCTTGCAATTCGAACACTCCTTTGCATAATTGTCGAACTTATTACAAATAAGGCATCTGTCTTTCTTTCCACCCTTAGATCCAGACTTCCCATTGAAGTGATATTTAGGTCGGCCATCAGAAGCTTCTGCTACGCCATTCTGATAATGTTTTCTTCTTTGATTTCACTCTTGGTGAATTTGAAGAGGGATGAGAAATCCATTGATCCTTTTGTCCTTTTCAAACTATCTTCGGTGATTTCTTTTTCACTCTTGCTTAGGCTTTATCTTCACCTCAACTCTGATACCATGTTAATTTCATGTATGTTATATTCTTAGAGCAATTTATTTCAATTTTCACAGTTAGCTCAATATCTTTTCCAAATTAGAAATCACATCAGCATTAAAGTAAACTGTAGATAGAACATAAACATAAATCGCAGAAGACAAGCCAATACAAGAGGACACAATATGTGGTGATATCTAGGAACAAACCCTAATGTGGGGAAACCCTTGATCAATTCTTCATATATGTTCTTCAATAGTTCAGTAAAGAGAGGGGAGAGAGAGAGAGAGAGTCATTTTACAATAGAAGTCTACACTTTGACTTATCTAGATAAGAACATAGATTATCTCTAAGATGATGATATATGAGATCAGTTGAAAACATGCTACTTCAACTGATTCTCCAAGGTAACTCCTTCACCTATCATTGTGTTGCATCTCATAATCATGTTGCACCTTACTGTGTTGCACCATGGTGCACCCATCATCACAATGTTAGACCTCATGACCATGTTGTACATATCATACTAATGCACCTTATGCCACACTACTATCCCATGTGCCATTATTGCACCATGCTAGCCACTACTATCCTATGTGGCATACTTTTGTCCCACTATTAGTGACATAGCCATTCCATGTTAGCCTGTTGTCCCATTGTTTTACTGTTGTCCCATCATAGCTTGCTATACCTTTCTACTATCCCATCGCGACTTGTTATACCATGTTGTTGTCCCAATAGCCTTGCCATACCTTGCTTCTATCCCATCATAGATTGCTATACCTTGCTGTTGTCCCAATAACCTTGCCATACCATGTTGTTGTCCCATGTGTCTTAGCAGCACCATGTAGCTCAGTTATCCCATTTACTAGCACTATTGTCCTTTAAACATTATTGTTCCAAGTCTGTCTACATTGCTGCTTCTATTGTGACTGGTTAGGGTATCTGACAGACCTCACACACCTATCTATCAATCCACAAACAACCCTCAAGGACTGCAACACACCTTCATAGTACACCTCCCCTAGCACGATTTTGTTCTGGGCATGTTTGAGCCCTTAAACACCCCATGTTGTCCCTATTTTGAGGTGGTAGGAACTATGACCTACCACAGTCGTACACTGTCACCTATAACCCACTCAAAATAGTCATTTCTTACCTTTTCACTGCCCCAAACATACCTCTCTCATCCTTATTCAACTTGGCCTCCAAGATCAACTCCTCGGCTCTCTAACAATAGCTCGGTTAGCCATTATCTCCCTCATTGTCCTAGCCTTCTTGTTGCGGCTTCCATATAGTTACCTTTCTCCCTTAGTCGAGTTCCTTGGGCTCCTTTGATGAGTTTTTGTGGTTCTTGCTTGGACTACGGCTAGGGATTCTTTCTTAGGACTGCGTTAGGGCTGCCTTATGTTAGTGTTAGGCTTGACTTAGGATAGCGTTAGGGCTTCCTTCTAGGATAGTGTTAGTGCTCCCTTAGGATAACGTTAGGGCTACCTTTTAGGACTGTGTTAAGGCTGCTTTACGATATCATTAGGGCTGCCTTCTAAGCATACGTTAGGGCTACCTTAGGATAGCATTAGGGCTTCCTTCTAGGACTGTGTTAGGGTTTCCTTCTTCTCCTCCAACATCCAGGGCTTCCACTACTAGATTTCTCTTCCACTAAAATGAAAGGAAAATGGAGAGAAATCAAGACAGAATTTTGTGTGAAATGACTCTCAAGTCATCTAATTTTATACTAAAGCATTGAGAACATGTGGGGTTTATTTGGTTGTTGGCCAACCTTGACAAATTGTCTTATAACACAAATAAATTCACAGCTCCATGAATACTTATCAGAATTGGATGATGTTTATGTCAATATTACACCTCTTAGTGAGAGGGATCCAAGAAAAATATCAGCTACCATAAATAAGATGATGCACATGGAGTTTGGCCCTAGTTGCCAATTTTAACAAAAAGAGCGCAAAAACCTTACCCTATGGTTGGGTTTTTCCCCAAAATATTTATTAGGTCATATCTTGTGTTATTACAGTTGTGGGTGATTTTATTTTTTTATATTCTCTAAGATGGAACCTCATTCAAATTTGAAATGTCAACAATATTCAAATATCATTGTGGAAAATCCAAAATCTTTATCTACAAAAACGCACTACAAGAACCTAAACTCTAGTATTTTACCCACTACATGCATGAAAATTATAACGTAATGAATTTAAAAATCTGAGGAAAATACCCCTCATGGTATAGATTTTGTATTTTCAGTATAAATTTTCCATAATTTTTGTGACGAACTATCCAATTTAATATTTATGACAATTTGTGAATCACCTAATTATAGTGTACACATGTTGGTTACGATCTACAAGTTTCCTTTAAATTTTCCAAGGATGGGAAGTGTTTTTGAACCCAAAATTATAGGAAACTATGAATATATCCATGGGGAGGATGGGGAGGATGTTTATTCACCTTTACCATGCTTTGATTAATTAGAAGATTATTAAAAGAGGTGAATTTGTTGTTCCTGATATGTAAGTAATGCTAGTCAATGCCACATTCCATCCTAGGTGTTGTGGAGGTGCGGTGATTTTTCCAACACCCCCCCTCAAACGCAGCTCGAGGGAATTGAACCTAGGTCCAAGATCTGATACCATTGGAAGATCTGTCACCATATTTTCTTTACATAGATTCTGAAGGGAGTGATAGTTTAAGTGACCAAATCGCTCATGCCAAAGTTTGCTCACTTCATCATTATGAGCAACAAATACAGAGGGAAGATTTGATGACCCAAAGTTGTGAAACTTATACAACCTTGTAGAATCATCAGCAATGCCAGTAGCTAAAATCTGTCTAAGATTTCTTAGGTCCTTAATTACAACATTGTGAGGTGAAAATTCAACGATTTTACCTTCACCTGAATGAGTTATCTGATATACAGATAGAAGGTTGCAGGATAAGGTTGGAACACATAATACATCATTAAATTGACCATTGTCTAGATGAACAGTTCCAGTCCCTACAACACTAAGAGATCTATCATCACCAACATATATATTTTTGTTGTTAGAATCATTTAAAGAAGAAAACATTGCTTTGTTTTTGGCCATGTGATAAGAAGCTCCAGAATCAATGAGCCACTCATGAGAATGAGAGGAAGAAGATACATTTAGTGCATAGCCAGACCGAGATGCTTGAGAACCACATGCAGAAAGTGTCATTCTTGAAGATGAATTTGAAGAGTGCTCCAAATGGATGTTATGCTTCTTCATTGCTGCTTCCAAGTCTTCCA
>APFE031203212.1:72532-90381 GCA_000404065.3 Pinus taeda | reverse complement strand
AGACATCCCTATCAACCCACGTGCTTGATCTTGCCTATTTTCCCATTTAGCTGCCTTATCTTCATCTTTTGGTTTGGTTTCTTGGCCTGAGGCTATTCTGTAAAGACCTTTACACCTAAGTAAATCCACAATGTAGGACTACCATTGGAAGTAGTTGGTGCTGTTAAGAATAACTTGGCATGGAATTTCCATTTTAACAGAAACTGAAGCTATATATGCTAAAACTAAGTGTTCCAATGATCTCGAAAAATTAGGCTTGTTAAAAAAAAACGGCTCTGAAAACGGCTTCCGGATGAAGAAGTTATGGCTTTTTGAAGAAAAGTTGATGAAGGTGCCGACGAAGTGCGGGAATGTACGGAAATGAAGAAAAACACTCCCGTTCCCAACAAAAAGGAGACTTGAACTCAAGACCTCTACTCTCATAAATTAGCTTTGAACCAAGTGAGCTAAACAAAAATTTGGAGAGAGAGAGGGGGGATGGGGGGGGGGTTGTTTTTTTTTTTTTAGTCACTGAAGCTTTGTGTTGCGTGCTTGCTTGAGAAAGCTCTTTTTTTCCCTACAAAACAAAAAACAGAAAACCCAACACGGACATACAAAAAAACAAACCTTTTTATGGCTTAAAGTTAGTTTTACCCGGAAACTAAATATTTTCCTCAATGTTTCTGATTTTCCGAGATCACACTAAGGCGCAACAGAAAAGAGCATACGCATGAGAAAACATCCTTCCTCTCTGTTTCTGATTTTCCCAGATCGCATAGAGTCGCAGGGCAAAGAGCATATGCAGAAATGAAAGGTATAGAACCGGTAATAAAAAAAACTAAATAAACCGAAATAATAAACAGAGAGAAAATAACTAGAAACTGCAAATAAACACTGTATACCTCCAAATCTTAAAAATGACGTAGCAAGGGCTACCAGAAACCTTTTCACGTGAAGCGAAAGGGGTTGCTCACTGGAACAGATGCTCCTAACACAACAGAGCAGTCCTCTAGGCCCAAAAGCAATCAGAAACAAAAGATCTAGGAAACAGCAGTCGGATGCAGTTCTCCCGGCTTGAGATTTGGATCACCAACAGACGCGGCCCTCAAATAGCTCTGATACCATGTAGGAATTGCGGTGATTTTTCCAACAGGTGTCACTAATCCATATTTGATCATTATATTAATTTTTATCCATTGTGATGGTTTTAGTATGGAAAAGTTGGAGGAATAGGTTGACAATACCATTTTTATTAGTGGGTCCCAAATTGGTGAGTTAGGGTGTCAAATATTCTAGAAGCAGTTTGAGGCATTAAACAACATTTTGTCAAAGTAAAATTGGGTTGCATATGATATTTATTGGATCATTATATTATTTTTCATCTATCGTATTGCATTTAGGTTAGAAACTCATTAATCACCCACTACTAAAAATAGACATACTAAAAACAAATGATGATCTTAAATGGTAAGGAAGATCTAGTGTTGAATGAAAGGTGGGCATAATGATTCGTGATACAGAAGCGGATCAAGTAGGTATGTATGAAGTCGTAAAGAAATCCCAAGTGCAATGTACCTAAACACCATACTGGTTATGACCAATGGGGTTGTTCTTAATTTGAATAAGCATGGAAGTTCATTTCAACCAAAAACAATATGGAACTATGAATATTTTATCCATGTGGATGATGGAGAAGATATTGATTCACATTGACTGTCTTCATTATTTCCAATATTATAATATCAAATTTATTGTTTCTACACCTAATTACTGCCACATATCTTCCGAGGTGTCCCTATTGTTAAAAACAAAAATTAGTAAAAAATAGAAAATGTTATAAATGGGTGATTATTACAAATAGTATGGAAGGTCCAATAGTGAATGAAATTAGTTATAAATGGATAAGGCCTTTGAACAATTAAATACAACTTACCTAACACCCTATTGGTTATGATTTATGGCATTGTTTGTTAATTTGAACAAGTATAGGAAGTTCTAGGAAAACATTTATGGGTTAAATTTCACTAATTGGTCATA
Source organism: Pinus taeda (assembly GCA_000404065.3). Taxonomy (NCBI): domain Eukaryota; kingdom Viridiplantae; phylum Streptophyta; class Pinopsida; order Pinales; family Pinaceae; genus Pinus; species Pinus taeda. The sequence continues at coordinate 88,365 of APFE031203212.1, read as the reverse complement.
AATTTATTCACCCATTTGGTTAAAAAATCACAATTTTTTTACATATATATGATAAATGAATGATATTCACCAAAAAAATACCAATTTTAATAATAAATTACAATTATTTTTATAAAATATTTTCCTACATTTTATATGTTTGACTTTTCAAACAAAAATCAGATAAAATTTCTTGGTAAATTATTTTTGCTTCCTTAATATCTTTAAATTATATTAAATTATTTTTGAATTCTAATATTAAAAATATGCTAAAATATTTTTTTATTAAACAAATTTGTACCTATTAAAATATCTTCAATTATTAATAAATTCTTTAAAATCATAATAAAAAGTATACTAAATATTATTTAAAATAACTTATATTTAAGAAGTTACATTTAATATAATTTATACTTAACAAATTTGTAATTATTTTTTATTTTTTTCAATATAATTATTAAAATGGAAATCTACATTCGATTGTTGAAAGCAATAACTAATTCTCTGAAAATATCTTACAATTCATAATAAAAATATTATATGTGAATTTTCTAAAATATAACAGACAAGACATTTAACCTTTAATGGAAAAACAAAGAGAATGCCCTCGACAATCTATTAAAAAATTAGTTAGCATAAGTACACTTGTTTAAGAGGATTCTTCAGCTATTAGCGAATAACTTCGTAATGACATAGATACTCGTGGGATTTTCTCGAAAGGAAAGGACAATAATAATTATTGTTATTAATGACATAAATACTCGGGCTTTTCTCAAAAGGGAAAGAACAATAATAATAATTGACAAGGATAGAAAAATACAAGTGTATTTTAGGAAGGAAAAGGTGGTTGAAAAAGGTGGTTGAAAGATGATCCTTTCTGGTTAGATTATATGTGATGTTTTTTTTCTGGACAGATTTTTATGGTCATATTTCAAGCTAGACACCAATTTGGTGTATGAGACCTTTTTGTTTGTAGGAAAAGGGACCCATCTCCACGCAGCTATTGACTGCTAAGTCTACGAAAGCATACATACTCTACCCCCTACCTCTTAAGAGTAAATACATGCTCTTAACCATTAGACCCACTAACGTTGTATCCCCTTATATGTACTTTTTTGACACCCATTATATTCCTTATGTAATACAATATAGCTTTTTCCGCTCTGAAAAAGAAAAATAATCCCCTAAAAAATTCTATATCCAAAATAGATACCACATGAGCAAAGAGTGGTGTGAACATTGAAATCACGTTTTGAATTCAGTGCCTTTTAGAAATAGCGCTTTATTACAGTTATGAAGTTATGCCAAGTCACTTTATTACAGTTATGAAGTTATGTCAAGTCGTTAAAATTGAGAAGCTATTATCACTAACTTATTTTTCAAAAATATGATTAATTTTAACTTAAATAATATATTTTAAAATAATTTTAAATAAATTTATTAGGATAAAGATAGATGTGATGAAATGTTTTTAAATGGTTATTAATTAGAAAACTTAGTCATATTAAATATTAAATCTGAACCTACTCAAAACATAAATTAAATATTTTAATAATTACAACTTACATTACTTAACAAACAAAAAAATTTAATAAATTATATGATATATTTTTCTTTTTAAAAATAAATACCTATTTTAATCATTTAAATTTAATTAAATTGTATTCTTATATAATTTATATTTCAACATTATAAAATACCCATCTAAATAACATATATTTTTCTATTTTTAATAAATATAATTAAAATTATGGACTGAAAATTACAGGGTCCAAACTTATTCGTCAATTTGCCATCCTTTCAAAAACGAACAGATAGTGGATACCAGTCCACTTCATTTCAACTAGATCAGCATCATGTTATATCAATGCGTCAAAAACCAAAAAATACGGTGGCATTCTAAAGCAATTTGCATTAGATTTCTAACCATTGCTGGCCCCGAATATTAACCATATAAATCCCACAGATAAACCCTAGTATTCGACAAGTATACATGCCGTACACGTGTTACCAATAGTCATTCCTTTTTGCTTTGCTATTTGACGACACCGCTCCTCGACAGCGTCGTAGGAGGCCGGGAAATGGTGTTTGATTGTGTGCAGAATAAAGCATAGCTGATAAAAACCCTCGCACCGCTTTTCAAGAACGTACTTAATGGCTTCTCGCGGAATAATGCAGCGCTGAAAGATTTGCTCAGTACGCCCATCTACAGGTTTGTTGACTATTCCGTGGTCTGCTAGGGCATCTGCCAAGTTATTCTCCTCCCGAGGCACTTGCACAACGCTACACATCTGAAATCTGCGTTGGAGCTCTAATACCGTGTTGTAATACCTTATGAGTCTGTCATCCCCCACCTGGTACACCCCGTTCACCTGCCACCCACAATTCATTCATATACATACACTACAGTTACCGAGCCGTTTGTTTGGATCCCTGACACAAAAAATGCAGCAACGGGACGAAGCAAGAGACTTACGTGTTTGCAAACGAGATCGTTATCTCCATGCGCCACAATATTTGTAATACCGTTATCGACAGCATGTTGAAGCCCCGCAATGAGGGCCTTATATTCGGCTACGTTATTAGTCAAGTTGTAGCCGAGGAAGCGGGCGAATCTCTCTATCTCTTTGCCGTTACCATCTCTGAGCACGAAGCCAATGCCCGCACCGCGAGATTTGACATCCAAGGCTCCATGGAAAAACAGTGTGGCTGGAGCAGCAGGAGGAGTTACCATCGCTCCCATCTCATCCATGCTTCCCCCTTCGTCCACACATTTAGCGAATGCACGGGAACAGAGGCCTGCCTAATGAATAATTAAAGGAAGTAATAGCGTTTAGTCTTCCCAACCGCCTAGAATGGAGGAGACCAAAAGTTTTTCAGGGAGTATATTCAGATTGCAGAGAGAAAAAACCAACGAAAAGTTTTGCAGAGAGTCTATTCACATTGCACAAAGAAAAAACGAACTAATCCGACGCGTGTTTCATGTTATTTATTTTATTTTATTTTACCACGGTATCAATCGATGCAGCAATCAGTACCTTGTGAGCTGCATGAAAAGGTATACTTTTATCGATTATGTGGGACTACAAAGGAACTTAACAATGAGGTTACCACTAGATTGACCTGTGAAATTTTAGTAAATTAAAAAGAAAATATATAGATTTAAAATTTTAATATATTTTAAAAAATAAATTAGTTTAATGGTTGAGGTTTTAGTCTAATTATCAAGTAAAGTTGTCAACTTTCATAATTTTAGATGCTCTAAAGGTTTTTAATGATGCTGAATCCATTTCCACTGTTAAAATGATTCAAACACCGCCTCTATAAGATCACTCCATTATTGAGGGATGAAATTTATTTTACAATTAAGTATAAGAAGTAGATTAGTGTTCAATTTGGAGTTGACCTGTGTTTTTTCTGAAATAAAAATGCTAAAAAATAAAAAATATTCAAAACACTTTTTATTTTATGTTGTTGCAAAAAGAGGACACCTAATTTTTGGTTTCTTCTCATTATTCAACTTGGAGTTCACATGTGTCTTTTCTAAAATTAAAAAGTCTAAAAATAAAAAATATTTAGAGCACTTTTAATTTCATGTTGTTGCAATAAGAGAACACCTAATTCTAGGCCTTTTCTCGGAAATATTATCTTACGTAATCAAATTATTATTTCAATTATAATTCACATCATTTACCTTAATCCAAAAATCATAAATATTGTAGTTGTAATTTTAAAATAATCAAACATAAATTCAAAAATATATCAAGGTTACTTGTTAGATACATACTAAAATTTTCTTTTAAAATATGATTGAAAACTAAACAAATTAATCTAAAATTTGGTAACAGTAAAAATATGAAGTGGTAAAAATATTTCACTCTCAGTTATAAATAAAATATAATATATTTAAATTTCCATATAAAACAATGTAATCTTACATTAATTTATAGATAAATAAATGAGTTATAAATTAAGAAAGCATTGTATATAAATTATATAAGGCAATTGAAAAAAAAAAATTATTGTTAAATTTTTTTAATAAATCTTACTATTTTATGCCCAAATAAATTTTGATCCATTTTATACATTAAACAATACAACTTAAAGAATGAAGAATTTGACTTGTCTCTCTCCCTCTTTTCGGAAGAAGTGTGAAATTTTGATTCAAAATTTCCATTGTAAAAAACTTTTTCACTTAAAGAGATTTGATCCCTCAATCTTGCTAGATCCATGCTTAAGATAGATCTATACTAATATAAATTAAATAGTTAAGTGTTCAAAAAATAGTTCAAATAACTCTTAATAAAACTTATATCCGAAGTTCAAATCCAATGCTTGTCTCTCCATAAATTCACATCACAAAATGGGTTAAATATAAAAACAAATCTTACATTTACAAACTACATTGTAATAATAATAGTAATATTAGTGCATTGAACTTATGAACTTTTTACCAGAGTGGATACGTGATAATCTAAGGAATATTCATTAAATGATGATATTCATTTCTAGCTTTACACGCGGATTAAAGTTATGCTAATTGCATTGTGAAAATATTTAACTCTAATAAAATGTATTTGGTCTTTTGAGCGTTGGTGGGAGCAGGACTCTGGAGACTTCCATCTCCTCTCCAGCTATCGGCCTTTCCTCGTAAGTATCGCTTCATCGACGGTCCTCCACGATTTGCGTTCATCCAACAGCAGTGTGAAAACCCTTATGACTTCCGTCAACTAGACTGTTAGGTATTTTGATAATGTGTTTTCTTCGACTTGCACAGCTAACTGGCTCCACCCAAAACTTTTGTAACCTCATTATTCGCATTACTACTTTGTAATGCTACAGTTGTCTTTCCTTTGTGGCTACATCCTTGCTCTGAATACAGGGTTGGACTTAGGTATGCAAAAATAATTGACCAGGCGTTCCATTGCTTCGATGCGATGTCTTATAATGGCAACCTTGACCAGGTATAGGTATTTTTGAGTTTTGGTTTTGGAACGCTATTTAACTGCTTAATTCCTTTTCTGTGTTTATGTAATCGGTTTCTTGACTGACGGGTTTCTCCGGAGGTTCATTATCACTAGGGAAGGGTTATGCGAGGCTCACCTTCTGAAAACCTGTCGAGGGTTATGACCTTACTCTTTTGGCTCTCCGGGTATGTGAAAAAATTTGTTCTGGATTCTACAAGTTTACAACTATTTGAGAGATTAGTTAAAAAATCAGTTCGGCTATGCTGCTCCTTGCTTTCTTAGTTCATTATAGGGGTTTGTGCTTAAAGGCTGTAATTTTTGAGTCAGAACACGGAACCGTTATCTCCATTAATTCGTTTTGTGGGTATGCTGCTAGTCTTGCCTTTTGTGGAAAGCTTTACTATGAACTTGTTACGATTTTTGTTGGAAATTGTCAATATTGAAAGTTTCTTACCGGATAGAAGGTTTATTATGAAGGGTTTCTGTATTTTATTGTGTATTTTTGTTTATAAATAGCTACATGATTTGTGGAGAAGAAGAGGGTCATTATATCCTTTTTTGGACCCCATATTTATTCCAGAGTTACAAGTATATCAGCTAGTCTCGTTCTATTTCCACTGTTCTTTTCTTTAAGGAATGTATTAGTTGCATTTCCCTTTAATTAGCTTTGGTAATTGATATGTTCTGCTATTTAATATTTAATATTTATTATTCAGTCTCTAGAAAACCTGGGGTTTTGGCCCGCATTCTGTCATAATCATGAATCATTAATCATATGCTTGGAATTAGTCATGGGAGGTTCTTGTCCTATTGACCTTTATTTAATCTGGCATTTCTATTTTTCAATTTTTCCTTCAAGCTGTGTGTTGACCATGTTGGACCTGCTAACATGTAAGCAGATCTCCCGAGTAAGAAGTCCTAATTATACTTCAGACTGTTTTGTTATAGACATTTTTGGGCACTTCAACCCCAATCACAAATGTCCATAAACTGAGGGCTCTTAAGTCCTAAAAGGGTTGCTTCACTCCCTAAAGGAACAACGTCAACTAATTACATCATCTCCTAGAAGTCCTCCACTAAAAACTGCTCATAAATGGTCAAAACCGGACCATACTGAAAGTTCCATGCAGGGGTTGCGATGCATATCACCTTCCCAATGTAGAGGGTGCGATGCATACTATTTTGCTCTTCTGTATGGTGTCATGGTCAGGAATGGACAAATGGTAGGGACCAGAATGCGAGGTGGAAGATCATGGAATCTTCCAGAAGCTTCCCCTTTGACACTTGCCACTCCATTTTCGACCAGGGATGAGTAAGGGATCTTCATTCTCCAAGTGGAAGCAGGAACTATCAGAGAGAAGACACTAATGAAGATCCCAAAAGATGACTCACCTCTCTCTAATCATCTATATATGGATCCCTCATCACAGAGATCTAGGGGCTGGAATTTTGTAATCTATAGAGAAGTGCTGTCAGTATTCTTGTGTATATTCATAGTGTTGGGTGATTTTGCTTTGCTTGATGTGAAAGAGGGGCTTCTTAGCCGGAGGATGATGCTGGGTCAGAGCTACTCATGGTTGTAATTCTCTTGCTACTTTTATCTGAATAAAGCTATTCTTGTTTCCTTCCATATCCTGGTGTACTTGTTTATATGTGCTTGTATATGGTTAATGTACATCTCATCCTACATTATTTGTGAATTTAGATCCTTGTTTCTTGCATAGTAGTATGTTGTTGTGATTCTACAAGTCCTTTTTGAAGTTGAGCAGACAAAGAGCGAGTAGCAAAACTCTATCAAGAAGGAGAGGGAATTGAGCGCAAGACTCAGGTTGGCCCTCTTCGTTCTCCTTTCATCTATTTTCATAAAAGGAATCAACAGTAGACTTTGATTGTTTGTTTGTAAGATAGCCACACATCTTAGTGGGAATAGCAGCATCCGTGTGGACACTATTCCCGTATGACAAAATGGCGAATCCACTAGGGAGCGACTAGATTACTTGCTAGCTTATCTATCCTTGCTTCTTTTATAAACATACAGACGGAGCCTGAAGTCAAGCCAGCTAGCCTTCAAACTGCATTCGTCATACGAATGCAAAGTAGATCAACGCTGCTTTAGTCAATCTATGGGTTTTTCTTTATAAATTAAACAATAGATCTGCAAACGATCTAATTTCCCTAAGTAGTGGCTTTAGTAACCTCTTAAATCACCCCTGTGTTTTTACATACATTGATCTGTACTTATTCAGCTCAAACACCTGAACTAAACTGCAAACTGTGAGTGAAGTGTCATTCATAGTCTCGCACTGTAACCATCGCACCCTGCCTTCAAGGCAACCTGTATGCATCGCATACAGGTGCTATTTGTAATCAGTGTGCTTTTGCGAATACTCCCTTCTCTTGCATTATTCCACCTCCTTAGTGCAAAGAACTATAAAAGTTTTTTATGTATTGAGCGTGGTTTTAATTCTCTTTGGCAAAAAATAACATAGTCAAATTGTCGTCTCTAGATCTGAAAGTGTCGTAGCTGTCATTTTCAGTTTTAGAAAAAAATCACATTGTTTTAAATAGTTGACTATACAGTTATCATTGCATAAGACTTGATTTACTAGTTTTAAAATGTTGAAAAGAAATTTCCATTTCAAAATCACAAAGTGTCTCTCTTGTTTTCACTACGTTTTGAAAAAGAATTTTGTTGAGTACAGTTGCTTTAAAAGTATTTCAATTTTGCACATAGTTTTCTTAGTGTCATTTACACATTAAGGGATCTGAAAACCAATACATGCATGTGAATTTGCATCTTGAATGTCTGGCTTGATTTAGGACTGTGCATATTAGCGTGTGCTTTGTGCTCTGTGAAGAAAATATGCTTGACTTTCTTCCCCCTAGTAGCTAGGATTTTCATTGCTGAAAGAAGATAAAACATCTATTTATCATCTTAGACTGCATTTAGGAATTATACATACATCACGTGGTGAACCTGAAAGGCAAACTGCTAAGCAAGATCAACTTAAAATAAATCTCAATGAATCTAACAACGCTTTGGAATTTAACACAACATCTAGAGGTCTAGGCTAGAGACGTATTTCGACGTCGTAAAGCCTGGTAACTATTGCTTTCAGTGCTGGTTGGATGATTCCTCCACTCTGAGATGATAAGTGCCAATACGGACTTTTGCTCCCACGTACCATCGCGTATATATTGGGAGACCACTATAGGCTACATCCTTTATCCTTAGGAAGCCGTGTCTGCCGCCCTATCGATCGTAATGCACCGAACACAGCATTCAGAAAGACTGACTGTCGTATTGTAAAAAGTATTATGTAGTTTTACGATTGGTTTGGTAATCCTCTCTGCCTAGATCTCCAGAGAAGTCCATTTTGCTCCTTTTCAGACTTCTTAATGGAAAAGGTCCTCTGAGCGCTTGTCACTTCAAGCTCAATAAAAATTGAAAATGACTAGAGTCATCTTTTGTTTTTTCTCGACTCTTTAAAATTGAAAAAACAAGTTGTGTCCAAGCACCTAAAAATTTATTTTAAATAGGAATAACGTCATAAATTCCCTCGTTCATCTTCAGGTTGAGGAAATGGAGTCTACCAACCAAGGATTTCCCCGTGAAGGAAATCCTAGTCCCTTCCTATCTAGGGGAGATGTTGGTCCACCCCATATGGCCACTTTGTCACTGCCAGGATTGACAATTGGTTTGCCAGTTTGGCTCTTCTCTACCTCTGTCGTTCAGAATCCCACAATTCCTGAAGAGTCTAACCAGAAACTAGACGACACTAGAGTTTCTTCCCAACCTTCTACTTCATTTGATTCTCCTTCTCCTCCTCCATCTTCGCTTGATAAAGTCGATAAAGCTAAAATTCAAGTAACTGAGAAGAGGAAGAAGCAGAAAGAGAAAAAGGAAAAGAAGAAAAAGGAACCAAAATTGAAAGGGAACAACCAAGTATCGTCTAGCGAAAATCCACACACCACATAATCAAAATCTAAATCTCCTTGCATCATTTGCAATGGAGACCACTATCACCGAGATTGTCCCTGCATCCCTCGGATCTTAAGGGACTCGTCTCCTCATTTGCACCACCCAGTAGCATCAACCTCTGGCGACCATGTTGAATGCTCACTGTCGACTAGTGAAAGTGAAGCACATGGACAAAGAAGGAATCATAGAATTCTTTGTAAGTTGTGTGAAGGCAATCATGTTGTCCACCGTTGTCCCTTCCTTGAAGAGGCTAAAAGAGTTTTAGATAATCATCCAGTTTCATTGTTATGACTTCCTCCTGGATATCAAAAACTCTTGCCGAGTCCTCCACCGGTTGAAAATCTTGCTGGTCCATCCTTGTGGTCAACTGAAACACCTATCGTTGAAAATGAACCTTCAGAATCCATACCAGACGAAACTCAAAGGGTCGATACGGCAGTTCACCTGCTATTGCCTTCGGAATGTTCATCCTCGAATGATACCGTCACTGAAGAGAAAGAGAACAACACCGTTCAAATTATTTTCATCAACATCGACTCCGATGAGCTTGGGGGCAGTCCTCCCATTCCTTTACTGCAGGAAGGAAGTTCATCAGGGTCCTACCCGGCCGTCTATTCGGTCCCACCACCAAGCAACCTAGTGGTTTCCATCGACTGGAACCTACTAGGAAAACCCTGTTTACCAGCCAGTGTACCATTTAGAATTATTGTACAAGCTTACAGAATGGTCATGGTTGGTACCATCATCGATGAAGGGGCTTCTGTGAGTATCCTTTCCTCAACTGCTTGGAAAGCGCTTGGTTCGCCACCGCTTTTGCTTGAAACGAGAAATCTAACAGGCTTCAACAAAGGAACCAGTCGACCTTTAGGGATCCTTCCAAATGTGCCCATTACTTTGAGAAGGAAAACTGTTCACATGAACGTTATGGTAGTTCAAGAACCTTTAGATTACAATCTACTCCTTGGAAGCGACTATATTTATTTCATGGGAGTCGTCGTCTCCTCACTCTTTAGAGTAATGTGTTTTCCGCACGAAGGCAGAATGGTCAAGCTCATAGACCAAATGTCATTTCCCAGTTCACACATCGCAGAGAGTCAAATGCCATCCCTGAATGGTCTTTTCATGAAAGAAATGTCTCATCGGTCTCCAGTCCGTCCACCTGATGAGTGCGAGTGATTTGGTAAGATGTGATTGAAACCCAGGGGGCATGTACCCTCGTCTGCTTCGGCAGGAAAACTCTGGGTATAGGGTAGGTTTCGGCGAAGGATATATGACTAGTCTGATACCTGTCTGTCTAGGAAAAGGGAATTAGACCGGATAAGATACCTCCGTTAGAAGGTAGGCCTTTCCCAATAAAACAAATGTTTTTTCTGCAAATTGAGGGGTAACCTGGAAACTCTACTCCGCTATACCTGGGGGCATGCAAACCTTTCCGCATGCAAGTGAAGAGCGGCTATTTATTTTTTAAATTTGTAGGACCTCTAACCCTTTAAACCCGTAAGGCTAGACGTTTCCTAAATTGCATAAATAAAGGATTCGTGGCAAAGCTTTAGAGATGTAAGCCACTTCAAAATAGCATCTCGAAATGAGACATTTTCATCATACAACTGGCGAGAAATGTTGTCACAGAGTTCAAGCTCATTAAAAAAAAAATTCTCCACGAGCAATTTTAGTGCATAGTTCATGCTCGTTAAAAAATAAACATAAGTCATGAGCAAGTGTTTCTCCCCACGTTTAAGCTCATTCAAAATGAATGGGTAAATAACCATCGTGAATTTCTTATCGCCAACTTTTGAGCCTTGGTCGTGTTCTCGACATCACCTCCACTTTGTTTTTAGCCGATCATTCACTCCCATATGATTGTTTACCCCTTCGAGGAACATCTGCGAAGAGTGACTCTGCTAGCCATCCTTGTAACACTGTCGTGATTAGAAAATTCCAAACCTTACCTGGAATCAGCTGCTACCCGAAACCATCACTCGTTCCTTGAAGATGAGTATTCTTTAAGCTCTTTTCACTCGACTCATAAAATATGAAAAAATTGCCGAGCGATTGGCCTCTCTGGCTCGTTAAAAGGCATCAGAAGTGCTATCCCTCCTCTAGATTTTAATCTTTTTGGACTTGAGGGATTATTACACAAAAATGTCAAGCGCTTGTCTTGTTTGGCTTGTTAAAACTATCGAAAAGTCATCCCTTTTGTATTATTTTACACTTTTTCGGACTTAATGGATTATACAATGAAAAAGAATCTTCAGAGTCTTCTTTCTGTTTCTTTCAGACTCTCTAAAATTGAAAGAGACCGAGTTATCTTTGTCATTAAACTCGTTAAACTAAATAGCAACAAACTCATCCAACAGCACGAGAACGAGTTTCACTATCGCTAGGCTCGCTAAAATATAGCGACAGCTTTGCTCGAAGGGCGGATTATAGAAAAAGCATATGTTATCCTCCTCAAACTTGACAAAAATAAAGAGGTACTGGTCAGCTATGACTAGGGAAAATTGGGAAGAAAACAAGAAGAAACTTTATTGGTAGCAAGTTGCTCTTGAACATGACACTTTCCTTCTGCATCCATGCTGGGTTGGGTTGTTCCGTTCACTGGTCCTCACCATTGGTTCACACCGTCCATCTCTGGGGTTAACACTACCAATCCATCGTCAGTGTCGTTGATATGTTTAAGAGAAGTCATTCAGACAATTCACTTGAGTCTCACCCACTGCAATTCATTCATGCTCCATTCCTTCATGACCGCCACCATGAACCCTCATATCGTTAGTTTATTTTCACCTCCAAAATCATTTGCTTCGTTCCGTGTCATTGATGTGAGATTCATTAAGGCCCTCCTGCGACGAGTCACTTCTTGTCGACATCAGCTCATTATCCAAGAAGTTGACTTAGGAACAACCCTTTCAGTACTTTGAAGCTTGCATGCCTCAATGGCAAGTTTCTCACTTTCGGCGACAAGTTTACATCAATGACCATCGACCGAGAGATTTTGCGTGGTGTTCAACACCAAGTCCCTTTTTCACACCACGTAGATTGTACTATAGTACCTTGAGGGTCATTGTCATTATTTGTGATTCCTCTCGCGCCTGTTAACAGCTTACATCATTGGCTAGTAATCAGGAGATGTCTTTCCATGTTCGACTCCAAAAAACAGTTTTCACATGGATCGACTTGTACTCCGAGTGAAGATCGGCCAAGTTTGAAGACCCCAGATCTAGTTTCATCCATCCCGGCTGTGATATATTCAGGAATATAAAAACATCCAGTGTACATCATTGCCGAATAGATGATCATCCAAATCAAAGGATGATGTGTCCATATCATCAGTCTGTCACATAGATGATCATCTGTCCTATGTACATGAAAATGAGTTTATAAAGTTGAGCATGGGAATGCCTGCCTCATCTAGATCATGAAAAATGTTTTCATATAATGTATTGTATTGTATCTTATTACAGGTGACCTCCCAGCTTAGGAAAACTTCAGATCCTCATAGTAAATCATTTCACCTGACATCAAAAATGATTAACAACCTCATGCTTTAGGGGACAACTGTTATAGACATTTTTGGGCACTTCAACCCCAATCACAAATGTCCATAAATTGAGGGCTCTTAAGTCCCTAAAAGGGTTGCTTCGCTGCCTAAAGGAACAAGGTCAACTGATTACATCATCTCCCAGAAGTTCTCCACTGAAAACTGCTCATAAATGGTCAAAACTGGACCATACTGAAAGCTCCATGCAGGGGGTACGATGCATATCACCTTCCCAATGTACAAGGTGTCGTGCATACTATTTTTCTCTTCTGTAGGGTGCGATGGTTGGGAATGGCAAATGGAAGGGACCAAAATGTGAGGTGGAAGATCATGGAATCTTCCAGAAGCTTCCCCTCTGACACTTGCCACTCCATTTTCGACCTGGGATGAGTAAGAGATCTTCATTCTCCAAGTGGAAGCAGGAACTATCAAAGAGAAGACACTAATCAAGATCCCAAAAGATGACTCACGTATCTGTAATCATCCATATATGGATCCCTTATCCCAGAGATCTAGGGGTTGGAATTTTGTAATCTATATAGAAGTGTTGTTAGTATTCTTGTGTACATTCACAACGTTAGGTGATTTTTCTTTGCTTGAGGTGAAAGAAGGGCTTCTTAGCTGGAGGATGATGTTGGGTCAGAGCTGCTCATGGTTGTAATCCTCTTGCTACTTTTATCTGAATAAAGTTGTTCTTGTTTCCTTCCATATCCTGGTGTACTTGTTTATATGTGCTTGTATATGGTTAATGTACATCTGATCCTAAATTAGTTGTGAATTTAGATCCTTGTTTCTTGCATAGTAGTATGTTGCTGTGATTATAAAGGTCCCTTTTGAAGCTGAGCAGACAAAGAGTGAGCAGAAAAACTCTATCAAGGAGAGGGAATTGAGCGCAAGACTCAGGTTGGCCCTCTTGGTTCTCCTCTCATCTATTTTCATAAAAGGAATCAACAGTAGACTTTGATTGTTTTTTTCTAAGATAGCCACACATCTTAGTGGGAATAGCAGCATCTGTGTGGACACTATTCTCGTATAACACGTTTGGTGTAGGAGTCCCAGTAGTAGGTCATATGGTAGTGCCTTAACCACGATTTCGCACAGAGGCAAGTAAGATGTCACTATTGGTAGCAACAGCATGATTGGTGCAGTAAGCCAAGGAAGGTGCATGAGAGGTTCTAACACACGAGGGTTCAGTTGAGTGTGCCCCTTGGAAAACTATGATAGCACAGAGTTAAGAATGAAACATGCGAGAAAAGATGCATCACGACATGGAAGGAAAGTTAGCTAGCAATTTAAACTGATGGTTAAACCAACATCATGTTTTAGAAATATTGGTACATACATACATCAAATAATCCATACATGTACGCGTGCAAACAAATACATATATCATTTAGAGTACACCAGAGAGCATATAATATACTATAACATATGCATGAAACATGTTGTCTCTTTTATATTATGAAGTGAAAGTTCCAGTCATAAAATACATCCATGTCTGACCACTAGTTATGACAGCGGAATGTTACAGCGTTACGGTCACAACCACATGCTCCTCTAAAGAGATATAATAACTCTACATAGTGGAGAAGCAAAGGATCGTTACAATATTGTCCAAGCTCTCTTCAAGATAGTTTTAGTGGAAGCTTGGCTTACCAAAAGCCTTTACAATGAGTTATGAGGTTCTATTTATAAAAAGGGTGGGGTGACCCTTGACATTACCCTTTTTGACAATTGATCTACACTCATGACTCTTCATCTACTATATGAATGTTACATCCAACTATCAACACTTGAACTTCCACTTGACAAGATGTTACATTACAATGCACATGTGCTCATGTGAGAAAAAATGGCTTGAGCAAGCCATGCAAGACATCACTAACACTCGGTCCGTTTTGGTGAGACCAACTCTTTGACTTGCTTGTGATAGTGAAGGTGGTGAGATGATGCCATGCTTGGTTCTCTACGATGGTGTGCATCCACTCTATAGTGAAATATTTTTGAAGTGAACTATTGCCTCTATTGCATCGAGGTGCATTGATATGACTCCTCCATCCAAATCGTCTGCTAGCATGCACATGGTCTTCTTGGGTGCAGCTGAAATGACAACAAACTTAGGTATAGTGTCAGTGCTGATCTTCTAGTGTGTGCTGGTGGTCAAGCGCATCAACTGTCAACTACATGTTCAGCTCCATTATGACTTGCTTCCTGTCTTTGCCTCGGTGAGTTTGCGAAATGGGTTGGATCACATGTGTGCATACGTTGGGCATGAAATCCCCCCACAACATCTTTTGGGGTTCAAAGCCAAAGTTTTGAGTAATATTATTGTAAAGCCCCATGAATTGTGAGTGTAGAATGTATGTGTTAGGATATTCTGACACATAGGAATAGTGAAGTATACCTTGGTCTAGTATAGAGTTAGGTAAAGTGTGTTTCTTTACTATGTACATTTGTAACTTACAATCCGACGATCACGATATGTAGTGATCCGACTGTTCATTCTCTCCTCGGTATTACCGACACTTGATTCGTGGCTTGACACCCGATTGGTCCATGAATTCTATTTAAAGCGCATGGAGGGTCATTTGTAGGTTCACCGTGCATGAGAGAAGCTTATGTAAATTTTCATTCTTTTATTAATAAATTGCCTGTAGTAGGCACGTTGGCGCAGGCCGTGGACTGTTTCCCTCTCTGAGGGTTTTAACCACGTCAAAATACTGGTGTATTGATCTGTGATCTGTTTGTGAGCGGTGTCCTTTTGGTGTTCTGTCTGAGGAACTTACCCTGTATATTCCTACATGGTATCAGAGCTATTTGAGGGCCGCGTCCATTGTTGATCCAAATTTGAAGCCGGTAGAACTACATGCGACTGCCATCTCCTAGATCTACTGTTTCTGACTTCTGTTAGGCCGAGAGGACTGCTCTGTTGTGTTGGGAGCATCTGTTCCAGTGAGGAACCCCTTTCGTTTCCCACGAAAAGGTTTCCGGTAGCCCTAGCTGCGTCATTTTTTAGATCTAGAGGTATACAGTGTTTATTTGCAGTTTACTGTTATTTTCTCTCTGTTTATTTCGGTTTCGGTTTATTTAGCTATTTTTTTTTTACCGGATCTATACCTTTCATTTCTGCGTATGCTCTTTGCCCTGCGACTCTGTGCGATCTGGGCAAATCAGAAACAGAAAGGAAGAATTTTTCTCATGCACGTGCTCCTTTCCCTGCACCTTAGTGTGATCTCGGAAAATAAAAAACATTGAGGAAAATATTTAGTTTCCCGGTAAAGCTAATTTTAAGTCGTAAGGCTTGTTTTTTTTGCATGTCCGTGTTGGGTTTTGTGTTTTTGTTTTGTAGGGAGAAAAAGAGCTT
>APFE031203212.1:8699-72522 GCA_000404065.3 Pinus taeda | reverse complement strand
TTATTGATCTTGACGCCGGTTCTCCTAGCACAGAGCTCAAGGATATCATCCTAGAGAAAAGTACCGAGATTCAATCGCTGCAAACGAAATTATTGATGGCAAAATGGACAATAAACTATCTTGAGCAACGCAACAAGCAACTTGAGGATGAGAAAGAGTTGGATGAGCTGTGGAGGATTCGAAGTGATCAAGTCATCAACCGTAGGAGGCCGGTGACTTGCTGCCCAAGGAGAGGGAATCCATGCTTATCCGGGTGAATACACATTTAGAGAGGTTGTTGGCAAAGGCCAACCAAGAAAAGAAGCTGCTAAAGAACATGAAGAATCATTATTGGGCAAGGATGCATGTTGGTAAGGCAAGGATAAAGATTCTTCAAAGGAGGTTGACCGAGGCTCTCAAAGGGAGGAAGAAGACCAACCCGCTCTGTATCTTGGTTGAGGCCTCTCTCACTCACCATGACACTCATTAGCCTCCTCCTAGCAGCAAACCCAAGAAATTTTGAGAGTTTTGAGGCATTTTTGGCATTTTTGAGAATTTTACAGGTTTTGGCCATTTGAGTGGTCTCACCTCGTGCGCGACCAGTCATGGGGACAGCTCAGAACGGGGAAAACTCTACGTTTTTGGAATTTTCATGCAAAAATACACTTGCCTATGGATGGGTTTCAGATTTTATGAAGATTTGGGCTCCCAAAAGCTCAAAATACATGCAAATTTTGACTTTCTGCCCCTTTTTTGAGTTGCAGAAAGCTGCCTTGGGAGAAATGACTTTTGAGTGGTCAAATCAACTCCAAATTCAGAAATTCTAGTGGCGTTGGAAAGTAGACTCATAGAACTTTCCAATGAGATATCTTGCACCTGATTTTCACACTGGTAAGGCCCTCAAACAGAGCTGTCAATGCGCGCGACCAGTCAAAGTGAGGGGCGCGACCACTCAGGGAAATTTCACTGTTTTGACCAGTTCGGCCAGCAAAACACTGTTTTTACATTGGTTGACTTTTGAGGCATGTAAATGATGGATTTTTGTGTAATTGTTATGGCACTTAGATGCTTTTACTCTCCTTGAACACTTCTAGAAGTTTCCTTGATGCAAATGGTAAATATTTAATGCATGGATAGGTTTCCTAAGTTTTAGTGGCAAGTTTTTTTGACTGCCTATTATCTAGTGCTTAGTTTGGAATTAGTTAAAACAGCTCCTAGGAAGCTGAGCTCGACCCCTAGAGGTGGGGAAAGGAGTTAGATCTTCTATATTATGCCTTCTCTTACTCATTTTGATGGTTGGACTCTTGAGGGAAAAGCTCCTATTGTATATTTCACTTGTATCTCTGCAATTTGAGGAAAAGGAAGACCAGGGTTTTGCAGACATCATTGGGATTCTTGTGGACTCTTGTGTTGATGGTGTGTTCTCTTATTGTAATTTTAAGTGTGTTTATGTCTTCCATATCTTTCTTTACTGCAGCTTATTAAACAAATGAAGTGATAAAGTTTGAATTCATGCGTGTCATGCTCAGCTTTCAAATTTGTTTAATGTTTATGTTTTCCATTGTCATTCAAAGCCATTGTTTTCCCTCTTTAGCTTCTCCTCTTTCCTCCTTGATCATCTATCTAAGCTAAAAGCATCAGCACAAACTCCTACCTTGCCCCAAAGACCCACCTGTAAAAACTGAGCTCAATCCCCGCACCCTAAATTGCAGATCCTCAACTTGCCACCAAAAAACCCCAAAAAAACCCCCAAATAAACTTTCAAATCAGTTTACTAGCCTAATATCTGTGTTACCTTGATTGGTCATCTCTTCCCATTGAAAATTTAACGAGATTGACCGGAGAGAGAGCCTTCTCATACCCCGTAGGGCTAGCTACGAGGTGAAATGGTTTGATGTTGCCTTGAAGGTTTGCCTTTCTCAGCCTGAGGTGAAATCTCAAGTGCTAACATAAAGAATACTTTCAATGTAAATATTTTTATAGATAGGATATTTTGTAAATCACTTTATATATTCCTTATTTTGAATAAGAAAGGGTTGATACCTATAACAATTTTTGAAAAATTGTTATAATAATTTCAACTTGGATATAATCAAAGGCTTATGGTTTTCATTCATGAGAGTTATCCTTGTAATTTCATTCTCTTTTTTGCGTATATTTGAGAATAGTATAAGACATTGGGAAGGGATAGATTGAGTATTCATCTCCCTAATGTCCCTCTGGAAAGTTATATTCACCATTGAGTTAGAAATTGAACAATCTGTTTAATTTATTGCCCATAAATATTTAGTTTTTTTCTTTTATGTTTTACTTGGATATATTTGTGTTTACTATAGAGGTTCATGTATACGTTTGTGCTATTATTAGATGATTAAATGTTTAGGGAGAATTTTTATCCTTCTAACTTCTTCTCAGTTCCTCATATTGATGCTTTGGCTCAGTTATTTATCCAAGGTCTATCTACAAAGATACAACATGGGGAGTCAAGAAAAAAAATTGAGAAGAAAAAACATAGGTAACAACGGATTGGGAAGAAAATGTTGTAACAATGGAGGTTGTAACAACAAATGTTGTGACAACAAATGTCATAACAACATGTCAATGTTAAATTTGTTGAAAATGTTTTAACAGTTGATGTTGGAACACTCATTACTATTGAAAATGTTGAAATTATTGTAAAAGTTGATGTTATAACAACTGCTACTATTGAAACTACTAAAACATTGACCATTACAAAAAATGATGGAAGAATAGATGTTGTAGCAATTGAGGGGTAGAAATCCATTTCATCTTGCTTGTCAAACCTTGAAATTCGGAAAATAGGTGTTTCTACCACCCAACACTACATCAACGCTTAGAGGATTAAGAAAACAAATTGATAAGCACAAACATAGGTAACAAAGGATTGAGAAGTAAATGTTGTAATAACAGATGTTGTAACAACGGATGCCATAACCACATGTCAAAGTTAAATCTATTGAAAATGTTGTAATAGTTGATGCTGTAATATCCATTACTATTGAAAATGTTGAAACCGCTCTAAAAGTTGATGCTATAAAAACTACTACTATTGAAACTACTGAAACAATAACCATTGCATCAGATGTTGTAACAAGGGATGTTGTAATAATTGATGGGGTAGAAATTCATTTCATATTGTTTTTCAAAGCTTGAAAGTGGGCATCCAAAGAGGTATGTCTACCACCCAAAACAACACCAACACTTGAGGGATCAAGAAAACAAATTGAGAAGCACAAATATAGGTAACAGTGGATTGAGAAGCAAATGTTGTAACGCCGGATGTTGTAATAGAAAATTATGTAACCATAGATGTAATAACAACATTTCAATGTTAAATCTGTTGAAAATGTTGTAACAACTAATCTTGTCACACTCATTGCTATTAAAAATGTTGAAAATGTTGTGATGGTTGATGATATAACAACTGCTGCTATTAAAACTATTGAAATAGTGACCATTATAGCGGGTGATGTAATAGTATATGTTGTAACAATGAATGTTTAACAACAGATTTTGTAACAATTAATGGGGTAGAAATTCATTTCATCTTGCTTTTCAAAGCTTGAAAGTTGGCAACCAAAGAGGTGTTTTTGCCACACAACACTACACTAGCACTTGCAGGATCGAGAAAAAAATATTGAGAAGAACAAACATACGCAACAATAGATTGAGAAGAAATATTGTAACAACGAATGTTGTAATAGCAAATGTCGTAACAGCAGATGCCATAACAAATGTTGTAAGAACAAATTTTGTAACAACAAGACATTTCATCTTCCTTTTCAAAGCTTTAAAGTAGGCAACCAAAGAGGTGTTTCTTAGTAACTTTGCATTTGTGTTATTCTTCTTTTGAGACATGTGTAATAAAGTTCTTGGTTTCTTTCATTAACAAGATTTATCAATGTTGTGTGAATAGTTGAGATACATGTGACTTTTATCTAAGAAACGTTAATGAAGCAGTCAACATTCTCTGCATCTTGTTTTATTTCATTTAATGCTCTTTGTTATAGATCTAATGCATAGGATTTTTTTTAGCCCTATGCTTTAAACCTTGAATTTATTCATGTTGTTCTCTCCATACTACAATATCGATTTTAAAGGTTTAATCATAGATAAGTAGGCCTGTTGAATTTTTTCATTAATTTCTCAAAAAATTAGTCTACATTTCATCTAAAGGTCTATTTTCCCCTGCCCCACTTGTCTGATTGTTTTAGGATTAATAAGGGTCTGATAGAGATAGAATAGTGAGCAGAATTGTGTTGCAGTCTAGAATGTAGGAAGAAATCTATTTTGAAAAATCACCAAGTTGTGTGCTAACCATACTCCCCATAGGACTAGAAAAGCAAGTGTCTTATAGATTTTTAGATCCTTTATTTCAAACCAAGCCTTCAAAGTTCAAACAGGATCCAACATAGTCCTACATCATAAATGTTCCTATCCTAATATTCATGTCCCTACAAATCTTCTTAATTCATTCATATATATATATAATAATATATATATATAATATATATATATATATATATATATATATAATAATATATATATATATATATATATATAATATATATATTAAATATATATATTATATATATATATATATATAATATATATATATATATATTACTGGCTTTTTTATATATTATAATATATTTATAATCATTGCAAGAAATTTTTTTTAGACCATCAATACACCCTTTCATCCTACCATAATGAAAAATAATTTCTAAAGATAAGTGCTAGGAACTCAAGACATCTGTGCAACCATACTTCCCCATAGGACTCATGAAAGCAAGTGTCCTAATTAGATTTTAGATTCCTTTATTCAAACCAAGCCTTCAAAGTTCAAACAAGATCCACATAGTCCTACTAGTCATAATGTTCCATTCTAAATAGTCATGTCCTACATATATCTTAATATATATAGTATAATATATTATAAATATATATATATATATATATTCATTGCAAAGAAATTTTTTTAGACATCAATACACCCTTCATCCTACCATATGAAAAATAATTTCTATGATAAGTGCTAGGACTCAAGATCATCCCTAGTGTTAGAATTCATCTTCGTTTCTTCTCTAAGTTTTATGTCACAAACTCTAAGGCTTCCTCTATTGCATCACAGAAGCACTAATAACTCTCATTGACATTTATATAGATGGAATAATGAGTATAGTGTAGACAAAGACATTATCTTCCCTCTATATAGAGTAGGTGAGGGAGGCCAAAATTGGTAAAGTTTACTAATTACACAATAAATTTAATATAATTCACAAGATAAGGTCTCCAAGTGAAGTGCTCTCTCTCGAACATAAACACATCAAGAGACCAATCCTCAGGTGGTGTAATCTCTAAACATGGGTTGCAAGTGTCAAGTGCTCTTCATCACAAGGCTTCTTGATTTCTATTATATTCATCCCATGCTCCTCAACACATGTATGTTGGATCCATAATCAGTCCCTTGTAATGTGCTCTCAACCCAATCATCTATAATCAATCCCATGTAACTTGTTTTGTTGTCTACAAGTTATGTATTTCATGGTCTTGCACTCCTCCTTTGGCCCAGGGATTTTTCTAAAGGACTTAACAAAGCCATGATTGGATATTGATTTCTAAGGACTTGATCATAGTGAAAGGTTGGTGATTTATAAGGGTGTTATGACCGATGGGAGCAAAAAATAACTGAAGATACACATAAATAAACAAATCAATGCAAGAAATGTAAATTGGCATATTAACATAATAATATCCAACTAAGTTATTGAAAGTCAACTAATGATACCTTATTCTCCATCAAGCTAACAAAAGTAGACCATTTTCTCTCTTGTATCATATTGAATTCTGATAGTGATGGATAATGGCCATTGATCCAGGTGGATGTTGGTGGCCACCCACATATCCCATTTGGATCCCCACAACTGTCTCTTTTAGTTTTTCAGTTTCCGTAATTGTAGCACAATTTACCATTTTTAGCTGTTTTTCGGGTCCTGAACTTCCGGAGCCGTTTTGAGGCCCTTAACGACGTTTTTTGGGAAATCTGCGGGCAACTGTTGGGCCATGAATACGACCACTTTGTAACACTTATTTCATCCATTTTTACTCTTCTCTATTATATCATTTGTTATAATTTATCATTTAAATCCATTTTATAAATGAGTTATGCTCTTATGGATGAATATTATTTATCTTCCTTTATTTCTAATAAATTGATGATTATGCATGATTTTATCAATGAAAGTTTTAATAAATTGGTTATAACATTATTCACCATTTTTAACCTCCAAGATAATTTCTAGATTGAAGATTTGACTATTAAAGGTGCCAACTCAGAAATTCGCTAGAATAAGAAGTGACAATTTTGCGGTTGAGATTCTGAGCAAATGAAGAAGAATTTGGAAAATCTGGAACATGGGTTTTGTTCAGAACAGATCTAATTAACTTTACTTAAAATATGGTTTGCCCAAATTCGGCTTGTACTGAGAGAAACGTATGGTTCTTTGAGCACGATTTTCTCAGATTTGTTGTTGTAGTCGTCCTCCAAATCTCAGCTGCAAAGCCAAATTCGTCTTGCTCTTGTTAAGAGATGGATAGAAATATATCTTCTTGTTGATCAATTGGTTGGAAACAATCCAATTTTGTAATAGAATCATGTTGTAATTATCTCTATTGTAATTGCTCTCTGCTCTCTCTCTATTTAAATGAAAACAGAGTTCAGAGAGGGGGATGGAAAAAGGATGGAAAAATGGTGGAGAATTGAGGATGAATTAGAGATTCAGAATTAAGGATGGCAGACAGAATGGATAATGGCTGAGAGATGGAGAGATTTCTTGTTTTAATCCACTGTAACTATGCTTTGATATTTTAATATAAATATGGTTTCCATTCCATCATTGATCCTGAAGTAACCCAACACAATCCGCTGGCGGCTAAGGGCCTAGCCTCTGGTGGAGTACGCTGCTGCTGCTGTATATTATATCTTTGGTTTATGCGTGGTTTGCTCATCAACGTGATTCGGTAATCTGATATGTTTTATTATTTTACATCACAACGCTGTTACGTTTGATCTGTTAAGTGATATCGTTTTCTAAGACAGAACTATTGTATTGACTTTGCAACGTATCATTGTTCTTTTAAGTGTTGATATAATACTGTCGGTCTTTACAGAATACTATTGCTGCTTAAATATAGAGCCTCTGTGCTGTGCACTTATTCATTGACATTACAGAATTCATCTTAGGAATTATGTTCTTTGCGATTGTTGGATCTATAAACAATGTTGTTCTATTTTGAAATGTAGTCGTATTCTTTCTAACTGAGATTGATAATTGGATCAAATTACTACTAAGGTGTGCCATGTGTATATATGGTTTTCAAGTGTTGGTATATAATTCATCATTAATTAGTACTGTTCCATTTTGGTGTGTTGTTCAATCCGTCCTTAAGAGTGAAGGATTTCCATTTGATTCTTGTAGGTCACAATTAGTGCATTTGATCTTGTAGACTAAGGTGTTACTACTTGCTAGACGTAATTGCTATTACAGTTTCTTGTTTGTTGTTCCATTTCAGGTTTGTTGTTCTATTTCTTAATTGTTGTTCCATTTCTTATCTGTCGTTCCATTTTCTGTTATTTGCGTTATTGATTGCTTTGGTGTGCAAAACGATCTGAAGCTGTAGTGGGCATTAGCATTTGCTGTCTAGTCCCCAGATTGATGATCTGTTCCTTGATTACTTTTGGTTACATCAGTTTCCAAGGGGATGAGTTATTGTTACTGGACCCTTGACTAATACATTGCTTATTTTTCCAAATGAATGATTTAGGCTTCAAGGTATTTTGCTATAAGTATATTTTCTTTCAAGCATTCATTTACTTTTGGATTTTAAGCATTATACTACAAAACATTACTCTTGAGTAAATAGCCGCCTCAGACTGAGTACACTCTTGAAATAAAAAGTCATCCCTGGGTTGACAATTAATGTGAGGTAATTAGGATTTAAAAAGACCATTTTTATCGCTCGACATTTTGGCACCATTGTCGGGGAGAGTGTAGCAATTTTTAAAGAGTAGTGTAAATCTGATGAGTTCCTGATAGGAGAGAATTGAGTATTAAAAACAGAAGGTAAGAACCTGCGTATGGAGCATGTAACAGCCCTACTCCCCCGCCTGCTTTTCGGCAGATTTGTTAATTTTTTTCTTGGAGTAGAAATAGATGTTTGAATTTTTGTGTGAATGACTAGGAAAAAGATAGAAATTTTTAAAAAGGAATCACATGATTTCACTCAAATGGTGATGTAAGCACCACCCATTTCACTAACTAGTTGACAGGAACATTTGAAGAAGGAGCCTCGAAGAAACACATGAAAAATATATTATATTATGGTAAGAAATGGCTCACGTTTCTACTTTTGAATTTCCTATCAAAGATCTAGGAGGAGTAACACAAATGCACATAATTCCCCCATCTTTACCAAATTTTCATGGTTTACCAAATGAAGATCTAGATACATTCTTATTTGAGTTCGAAATACTTTGTAGAGGATATGATTATTGTACTAATGCTAAAAAATTGAAAGTGTTTCCTCTTACTCTAAAAGGAGCAGCTCTATGATGGTTCATGAGCCTAGGTGGGAATTGCATCCAATCATGGGAGGACATGAAGAACATATTCTTGAAGAAGTACCAAGACTATTGCAAGGCCGATGAAGATATTTTCAATATGATACAAGGGGAAGGTGAAATTTTTGAGGACTATGTAGATCGATTTCAATATAACCTTCAAAAATCAAAACATAAGCATTTAGAAAAAGAGATCTTAAAAACACTCATTCTTAAAGGGATCAAAGATGAATATTTAGAACTCTTAAATCTGATAGGAAAAGGTGATGTTTTTCAATTATCATATGATGATGTTTGTGAGTTGTGAATAAGGTATTCAAGAGGAATCTCTAAGGCTGGTAAGAATTCTAGAGATGTTTGTTCTTTCTTTTCCAAATCTGCTACAAGAATAGGAGACATAAGAGCTGAAATTAATGTTTTATTTGAAAATTTTAAAGTTGATTTTATTAGCTCTCTAAATGACAAATTGGATGTTTTGCAGGTTCATAAAAATGAAGAATTTGATGAAGTGTTTTGCCCTCATGACCGAAAGGAGCATCCCATAAATACTCACTCTTTCGTATATAGGATGGAAGTGGCATATCAAAGAGATGGGGAAGCTGCAACAAGGGCTATAGGTATGGTTCAAAACACTTCTCCATTCTCGTACTTGCATAACCATTATGGAATAGTAATGTGTTAGGGCAGCCATGTCAATTTCAATATAACCACCACCAATCTTGTCTACAAGTTTTGCATGGTTCACCTTATGATTGCATGACTACTCTCCTTAATCTTGTAGCACAAACACATTCTCGATATTCTTCACCATCTCTTCTACAACACCTTGCTTGCCCATCAAAACCATTCACACAACCCAACCAACCACATCATCACAAGGCTCCATTCCTTACACATTTTCCTTCTCAACTAATTCCACACCGTCACCACAATAAACCAGTACAACATGCTTACAATGTTGAACTGCCAAATTTACCCACCCTTCCCACCTATTCTATCTCACATGTGTTAGGATATTCCAACACATAGGAATAGTTAAGTATAACTTGGTCTAGTATAGAGTTAGGTAAAGTGTGTTTCTTTACTATGTACATTTGTAACTTACAATCCGACGGTCACGATATTTAGTGATCCGACAGTTCATTCTCTCCTCGGTATTACTGACACTTGATCCATGGCTTGACACTCGATTGGTCCATGAATTCTATTTAAAGTGCATGGAGGGTCATTTGTAGTTTAACCGTGCATGAGAGAAGCTAATGTAAATTTTCATTCTTTTATTAATAAATTGCCTGTAGTGGCCACATTGGCACAGGCCGTGGACTGTTTCCCTCTTTGAGGGCTTTAACCACGTCAAAATACTGGTGTATTGATCTGTTATCTGTTTGTGAGCTGTGTCCTTTTGGTGTTCTGTCTGAGGAACTTACCCTATAAATTCTTACATGGTATTAGAGCTATTTGAGGGCTGCGTCCATTGTTGATCCAAATCTGAAGCTGGTAGAACTGCATGCGACTTCCATCTCCTAGATCTATTGTTTCTGACTACTTTCGGGCCGAGAGGACTGCTCTGTTGTGTTGGGAGCATCTGTTCCAATGAGGAACCCCTTTCGTTTCACGCGAAAAGGTTTCTGGTAGCCCTAGCTGCGTCATTTTTTAGATCTGGAGGTATACAATGTTTATTTGCAATTTACTGTTATTTTCTCTCTGTTTAGTTCGGTTTCGGTTTATTTAGCTATTTTTATCACCGGATCTATACCTTTCATTTCTGCGTATGCTCTTTGCCCTATGACTCTGTGCGATCTGGGCAAATTAGAAACAGAAAGGAAGGATTTTTCTCATGCATATGCTCTTTTCCCTGCACCTTAGTGTGATCTCGGAAAATCAGAAACATTGAGGAAGATATTTAGTTTCTAGATAAAACTAACTTTAAGCCGTAAGGCTTGTTTTTTTTGCATGTCCGTGTTGGGTTTTGTTTTTTTTTTTTGTAGGGAGAAAAAGAGCTTTCTCAAGCAAGCACGCAATCCAAAGCATCCGTGACTAAAAGAAAACAAAGCCCCCCCTCTCTCTCTCTCTCTATCTTTTTGTATAGCTCACTTGGTTCAAAGCTAATTTAAGAGAGTAGAGGTCTTGGGTTCAAATCTCTTTTTTGTTGAAAAATGAACCTTTTTTTTCATTTCCGCACATTCCCGCACTTTGTCGGCGCCTTCATCAACATTTTTTAAAAAGGTCATAACTTCTTCATCCGAAAGCCGTTTTTAGAGCCGTTTTTTTTGAACCAGCCTAATTTTTCGAGCTCTTTCCATTGCAACACTTAGTTTCAGCATATATAGCTTTAGTTTCTATCAAAATGGAAAGTTCATGCCAAGTTATCTTTGACAACACCAACTACTTCCAATGGTGGTCCTACATTGTGGATTTACTTAGAAATAAAGGTCTTTACCGAATAGCCACAGGCCAAGAAACCAAGCCGAAAGATGAAGAGAAAGCAACCAAATGGGAAAATAGGCAAGATCAAGTACGTGGGTTGATAGGGATGTCTATCTCTCTCGATCTTAGATTCCATATTGCTGAACTTGATACTCCTGATAAAGCAATGGAACAGCTTACTGAAGTTTTTGGAATAAAAAATGAACTTAGAGCCCATCAGCTTGAAAATGAGTTGCTTACATTAAACCCCAATGAGTTTTCTTGCATTGAAGATTTGTTGTCCAAGTTCAAGACCATTAGACTTCTCTTGGAAGGTGTTAAAGTTAAGAAAGAAGATAGTGCCCTTATCTATTGCATTCTTACTAAGTTGGGACCAGCCTACTCTGTATTTGTTCCACCTTCCATTCTACAAGGGAAGCTTTCATTTGTCAAGGAACAGACTACAAGGCCCCTTCCTTTGACTCTTTTTGTGATTCTTTAATAAGAGAACAAGAAAAACTCTTACACCTTGATCTTCTTAATTTTGGAAACTCTTCTAAGAAAGCGTTAACAGCCCAGCAGCAACCAAACTCAAAGAATCCTAAGAAGTCGTATCCTAAAAAGAATGGTCCTAAACCAAACAAGGGTCCTAGCAATTTCAGCCTCAAAATGAAAAATCATTTCACCAGAATGATAAGGCAAATAAAAACAAGGGGAAGAATACTGATAGGCATTGCCACTTTTGTAATCGTGATGGCCACTTAGAATCTAAATGCTTTAAGAAGATGGAAGCCTTGGAAGCAGCAATGAAGAAGCATAACATCCATTTGGAGCACTCTTCAAATTCATCTTCAGAAATGGCACTTTCTGCATGTGGTTTTCAAGCATCTCGGTCTGGATATGCACTAAATGTATCTTCTTCCTCTCATTCTCATGAGTGGCTTATTGATTCTGGAGCTTCTTATCACATGGCCAAAAACAAAGCCATGTTTTCTTCTTTAAATGATTGTACACCAAAAATATATATGTTGGTGATGATAGATCTCTTAGTGTTGTAGGGACTGGAACTGTTCATATAGACAATGGTCAATTTAATGATGTATTATGTGTTCCAACCTTATCCTCCAACCCTCTATCTGTATATCAGATAACTCATTCAGGTGAAGGTAAAATCGTTGAATTTTCACCTCATGATGTTGTAATCAAGGACCTAAAGGATCCTAGTCAGATTTTAGCTACTGGCATTGCTGATGATTCCACAAGGTTGTATAAGTTTCACAGCTTTGGGTCATCAAATCTTCCCTCAGTATTTGTTGCTCATAATGATGAAGTGAGCAAACTTTGGCATGAGCGATTTGGTCACTTAAACTATCGCTCTCTTCATAACCTATGTAAAGAAAATATGGTGACAGGTCTTCCCATGGTATCTTGCAGAGATGGTGTTTGTTCCGGATGTGTACTCCGAAAACATCATCGGGACAGTTTTGAAAAACGTGCCTCTTGGCACGCCTCGGCCCCTCTACAGGTTGTGCATAGTGATTTATGTGGTCCACTTTCAGTTGCTTCCTTCTCTGGTTACAAATATTTCTTAACTTTCATTGATGTTTTCTCCAGACGCACTTGGGTATATTTCTTAAAACTCAAGAGTGAAGTATTTAACAAATTCTTGGCCTTTAAGGCCTTTGTTGAAAAACAATCTGGACATCAAATTCTTAAGCTAAGATCAAATAATGGCGAAGAATATGTTAAAAACGACTTCATCAACTTTTGGACTGAGCATGGAATCCAAATGAAACATACTGTTCCATATACTCCACAACAAAATGGTGTAGCTGAAAGGAAGAATCGCACCTTAAAGGAAATGGCTAATTGTATGCTTCAATCTAAAGAAATTAGTCTTAACTATTGGGCAGAAGCAATTAACTGTGCAAATTACATACTAAATCGCACTCCTACTAAAGCTTTAAAGAACATCACTCCAGAAGAAGCATGGAGCTCTATTAAACCAGATGTGAGTCACTTTTGTGTTTTTGGAAGTGAAGCATGGGCCCATATTCCAGATATAAAACGTAAAGCTTTAGAACCAAAGAGTGAAAAATGTATCTTTGTTGGATATTCTGAAGATGTCAAAGTATATAGACTTATTCCATTTAAGTCCAAAAATGTTATAATTAGAAGACATGTAAAGTTTGATGAAAATAAATCGGCATATGAGCCTAGTTCGGCGCATGTGCCACCTCTCTCTATCTCTTCTACCTTTGAACCTATTTCTTCTTCAAATGATGAAAGTGAGGATGAAAATCCTCCCCCTCCTTCTCAGGATCATCCTTCAGCTCCTTCAGCTCCTTCAGCTCCTTCACTTACAAAATGGGTCCAAGCTACTCTAGATGCAACAGGTGATCTTGCCGGTGATCCTACAGATCAGCGTCGTACCCGTTCTCAGTTTGAAAGAGCTTCTTCTTTACTGGCTCAAGTGTCGGCAAATTATGATCCTAACACCTTTGAAGAAGCTTCAGTCCATCCAGATTGGGACGCAGCTATGAATGAAGAATATCGTTCATTATTGGCAAACGATACATGGGATCTTGTTCCTCTACCAAACGGGCGCAACCTTGTTAGATGCAAATGGATTTACAGAACCAAGTATGGGTCAGATGGGAAAGTTGATAAACATAAACCTCAACTTGTTGCTAAGGGCTTTTCACAAGTTGAAGGCATTGATTATACTGAAACATTTTCCCCCGTTGCCAAAATGAACTCTGTCTGCCTTGTTCTTTCCCTTGCTGCCTCTTTCAAATGGGAAGCCCATCAGATGGATGTTAAATCCGCCTTCTTGCATGGGGACTTGCATGAAGAAATCTACATGTAACAACCTATTGGGTTTATACAAACAGACTCCAGCCTTGTATGTCGTCTTAAGAAATCCCTTTATGGTCTCAAGCAAGATCCTTGGGCTTGGTATGCCAAAATGGATAGTTTTCTTTTAGAATCTGGCTTTTCTAGGTGTCATTCTGACAATATTGTCTACACCAAGAAAGAGGGGAAGTCTCTTATCATTCTTGTTCTTTATGTTGATGATCTTATCCTCACTGGCAGTGATCCCAACCTTATTAACCATGTGAAGTCCAGCCTTAAAAAGAAGTTTGAAATGACAGACTTAGGACATTTACATTATTTTCTCGGTCTTCAAGCCTTGCAATCCAAGGAAGGTATTTTCCTCTCCCAATCCAAGTATGCCTGTGATCTTCTATGCTTTTTTCACATGGAAGATTGTAAGCCAGCTCCTTCTCCCTTTCAGTCTAGAGTCAAACTTTCAGCCAATTGTACTTCCCCTAAAATTGATGCTACCTTATACCGTCAACTTGTCGGAAAACTTTTGTATTTAACCCATACTCGTCCTGATCTTTCCTTTGCTGTTGGCCTTGTTGCTCGGTTTATGCAGACCCCACGTGAAAGTCATTGGAAAGAAGCTAAACGAATACTTCGTTATGTTCGAGGTACAGTTTAGTTTGGAACTCATTACAGTGCTAAAGCATCTCCTCTATTGGTTGGTTTCACTGATTCTGATTGGGCTAGTGACCCTGATGATCGGAAGTCTACTGTTGGTTATGTGTTCACTCTTGGTTCAGGACCTATTACATGGGCTTGCAAGAAACAGGCTGCTATTTCTCTTTCTTCAGCAGGAGCAGAGTATCATGGTGCCGTAGAGGCTAGTAAGGAAGCCTTGTGGCTTCGTCAGATCCTATCAGAGTTTGGTTTTTAGCAGTAGCATCCGACTACACTTTGGTGTGATAATCAAAGTGCCATTCAGCTTTGCAAAGATCCACTTCAGCATCAGCGCAGCAAACACATTGAACTACACATGCACTTCATCAGAAAGCTCATTCATGACCATGTTCTTGAAGTGCAATATTGTTCAACAGATGATCAAGCTGCAGACATCTTCACAAAGGTTCTCACAGAGGCGCAGTTCACTAAACTTCGATTTATGGTTGGAGTTCAGGAAGTTGTCACTAAGGGGGATAGGCTCGAGTGCCTCCTTCCTTCTCCTATTGTGTCATATTTGTAAATCCTTCAATCCTATCCCAAGTTGTTCTTAAGGGGGGATGTTAGGATATTCCAACACATAGGAATAGTTAAGTATAACTTGGTCTAGTATAGAGTTAGGTAAAGTGTGTTTCTTTACTATTGTACATTTGTAACTCAGAATCCGACGGTCACGATATGTAGTGATATGACGGTTCATTCTCTCCTTGGTATTACCGACACTTGATCCGTTGGCTTGACACTCGATTGGTCCATGAATGCTATTTAAAGCGCATGGAGGGTCATTTGTAAGTTCACCGTGCATGAGAGAAGCTTATGTAAATTTTCATTCTTTTATTAATAAATTGCCTGTAGTAGCCACGTTGGCGTAGGCCGTGGACTGTTTCCCTCTCAGAGGGTTTTAACCACGTCAAAATACAGGTGTATTGATCTGTGATCTGTTTGTGAGCGGTGTCCTTTTGGTGTTCTGTCTGAGGAACTTACTTTGTATATTCCTACAGTATGTTAGAGTCATAGGGTTGTCCAACATAAGTGTTTAATGTAATGTTGGGATACCCATGGTCTGCGGACCATGGGATTGTATAAATAGAGAGAATTTCTAAGTATAAAAGTTAGTTAAGTGAAGAAGAGAGGGAAAAGTAAGAGATAGAAGTAAGAAGCAGGTCTCTAAGTGTGTCTTGGGTTACTGTAGTAGGAAGAGGCTTTGCAGTTGAGTGCGTAGAGGCCTAGTAGAGTCCACAGTTGAGTGCGCGGACCACTGCAGCTGAGTGTGCAGGGTAAACTAGAGTTTGTAATGGGAAAAGAGATTAATAAAGAAAGGTTTTGTACAAATCCTGTGCATCTATTCTGATTTATTATATGTTTTATCACAATTAAAATTATATTGTTTATTTACTACGTGCACTTGTATGAATGGTGAATATTGTTAAGTATAAATGAAAGTATAAAAATAAGCTAAGTTAATCAACTAATACCAGGCTACTAATAAGGACTAGGGTAATATCATTGTTCACCCCCTGAGTAGTGCTACCCGAAGGCAGCATCTCAGGCTGTGAGGTACAGGTAAGTTCGTGTAGCGACATGCATGCAGGGTTGAACGACGGACCACTTGAAAACATCACACATCTCTAGGGTACGAAAACCTGGTTCTAGCACCATCCCATACTACTTCAAGTGAGACCCCAATCCACGCTCCACGGGATGTTGATGAAAGGGCTAGTAGTACCAATATTTGTTTGGCTAAATCTCCTTCGAACCTTAGTCAGGCCTCAACAAGCCAACAAATGGTTCTATTGCTGGGACCAGGATCTGCATAAGGGATGTATGATGTTGTGTTGCTGGAATACAATGAAGAAAGAAATTGAAGGGTTGATGGACAAAAAGATTCACGAGTTCGTGGCACAAGAAAACAAGAATCCATGAGTATCAAAGGAACAGTGGTTGGTGCTCTAGTTATATGCAATAATTCCACAAAAGTTTATTTGCATCCTTCCCCTCTGAATTGTATGAGTGGATTGTGAAGCTAGCAGACAGTTAGGGAAGGTGTAGGCTCGACAAATCTATTATGTGGATTCCAGAATTGGTGCACAGACTAGAAGCATCAGAAGATAATAGCATGTGCACTGTGTACCATTGGCTCAATAAAATTATAGTAGGGTTTATCACCGAGTTCACAGTAGATACAACCATCAGCTACAGCGATGCAGAACAATGCTTCCTCAAGAGACTGTGAGGTAAGTAAATTAAATCGTTGAACACTTGGACTAAAGTGGTATTGTGTGAAAAGTGGGTTATGTGAATAAATTGATGTTTGGGACTACGCGAAGTGGGAGGATTGATAGGAAGGAAGGTTACATAGAGATAGAAAATCGTCCCTTGATTTCACCACGGTGAGAAAGTGAGGAAGGGCTCGCGAAGGTTTCTCCAAGAAGTGTGATAAGTTTGATAAGGTAGTGAATTATGTATATACCACCTCCACCTATGTCGCCACCTATTTTAGCATCATCACCTCCATCTCCACCCACACAACCTCTACCACCACCACAGTTCAATATGGCGAGTGCGATAAAAATTCCGTTATTCAGAGGAATAGGGAATGAAGATCCGAGCCAATTTTGGTTCATGGTAAAGGCCATATGGGAAGCATAAGGAGTTGTTGATGACAATATCAATGCTGGTAAGTGTGCTGTAGGATCGTGCACTAACATGGTACATTAAGAATTCTAATGACCATCCAAATGCAAGGATCGCAAATATCCATGTGAAGTTGAATAAAGAATTTAGCAGGCCAAAGTGAGAGATACAACCGATTATTGGGTTTAAGGAAATCCTGATGCTTCCAGGTAAGACCCCATGGGATTTGGATCAGAGACCAAAGAGTATGATTTGCGAAGCCAACATGACCTTGACAGATGGACAACATTGTGCATGGCTTGTGGCATCACTAATGCCACATTTGAGGATGGTGCTATCACAGCAGAAGTTATACACCTAGGCCAAGGCTTTGGAGATTGCAATGAGACTGCATGAGACCAAAATATAAGATTCGGGCCTGGGATTTTAAGAAATCCACGTGAAACTGCAAAATTTGTCTCTAGAAGTGCAGAGTTTGAAATAGGACACAACAACATGCCCAGAAGCATGAGACGAGGTATGGTGCATAAAATGCAAAGGTCAGGGGCATTACAAGGACCATTGTCCAGTCTTCGCAAACTACTTGGCGGGAGGAGGGCCAATGCCATTAAGATTAGAGGAACAATAAGGACCAAGTGTAGCGCTTGCATTTTGGTTCGTGATTTGTGAGATAGGAGGAAAAACAATACAAATAATTGTCACCTATTACAGAAGTATATGCAGATGTCCCAACAATTGTTCTGTAATTTCTGCAGATTGGTAGGCCATGATGACTGCACCTACAGAAGTTATGAACTGATGATGGATAGGACTCCTGCCTACATAGTGCAGACTGAAACACGAGCCCTCGATCCAAAAGCAAGGATGGCGTGCACCAAATTTCAGGGGCACAAACGAGGTCAAGGAGGAATGTGACAAGGAAGGGGTCATAGACAGCTGATTTGTTACAATTGCGGAGGGCCAAGGCATTATTCCCACGATCATACAAATTCGACGACAGCATCATGTTTATATTTTACTTAGTTTGATCATGAGACAGAGGACTTCCCTACACTGATAGCAAGGCTACGCGATAAAGGGACACTCTAGCCTCGCCTAAATTAGAATGTGAAAATAATGAGGTCTGAGCCATCTGAAGAGGACCCAAATGTGAACATAGTGCTCCAAAGCGGTATCGTGATAGGAGATGACAAAGTTAAGGAGCCAAAAGAAAGTGTGTGGGTTCACAAGGCTCCTACAAAGAAACCTGAATTTGATTTGGAGTGAGCAAAGGAGAAATTCATGGAAGCTAAGAAGAGCTTCACAGAGGCCTCCACTTCAGGTAGTAAGGATCAACTCGTACTAGGGATGGATCCATTAATGCTCACTCCCTTTATGGAGACATGCATGAAACTGTTGCGTGACAATGAAGCAGTAAAGGGATTACAGGAACTTATCACTAGGTGTGCTGGGTCGGGAGAACCGTGTGTAGTTTGCAAACATGGAAAGCACGCATGATGAAAAGGAAGGGAAATGAGATTGACAACACAAATCGAGGAATATGAAATGGATCAAGTAATTCTAGATCTAGGATCGAACATGAATGTATTGCAAAAACAAACATGGGAGTGTATGGGTAGGCCTGTGTTGCAATGGTCCCCTCGTCAATTGTGCATGGTGAACCAGCAGAGGATCCTATTGATGGGAAGATTACAGGGAATAATGGTAGACATCGAAGGTGCGAGCGCACTTGTAGATTTCAAGGTGATAGATATTTTTAATGACAACAATCGCTATATCACACTACTAGGAATAGATTAGGCCACTGATGTGAATGGAGTTATAAATTTGAAGGAGTGAAAAATGATTTTTGAGAAAAAGTCAATACGTGTAATGGTACCTTTAGACCCTATGGAAGGATCACGCTACACAGAGTTAGTGCGTGGTGATGAAAGCGATGACGAGCTAGACTCTATCTACAAGATAACCACTTGAGATCAGAATTGGGTGAATCCTATAGTAGATGGCCAGATTTCATGGGAATGCAAAAGCTTTTGCACCTCAGATTCGGATGAGGAAACAAAACGATGACAAAACAGGTTACATGAGGTAACCACACTCAATTGCAACATGATGGTAAGATCACTTTTTTGCCTAACAACTGAGGTAATAAATATACCTATGTATGACAGGTTGACAGCGGTAGATGAATTCTTGGATGAATTCGAAAGTGAAGTGCCATAACAATAGTGATTTGATGCTCTGAAATGCCATAACAATAGTGATTTGATGCTCTGAAGTGCCATAACAACAGAGTTTCGGGGACTGGCGTGAATGTAGAAAGATGATGTGCTTACGATTTGGGAAGCCTCAGATGAGGATTGAAGCTAGGCAGGATGGATGAAATAGCGTGCGCACCCACCTTTCCATATGGGTACAGGCGTATCATACATAACCTACATGAATGTATATTGCTCTCATGATAGGAAACAAGAGAAACAGGTAGAAGTAGGCACGACAAGTACGCGGATGGCGAAGTATGATACAACCTAGCACCCCAAGAATCATACATAGGGAAGCCTTTGACAAGGTGTGTGAAGTGCTGAACAGGGTCCACCATGTGAGATTCATTGACTGGGACCTACGCATACCAGTGGCTATATGGGCTTATAGGATCATGTGCAAAACCTTGACCACGTAAGCATTTCTGAAGTTGAAGTATGAAGGAGAGGATGTAGTCCTTGTGGACCATGCGAAGTCGAGTCTATGCACAACAACACCCATAGATAGGACAGTCCATGTAGACCAAAATGAAGAAATCACACAGCTACACAAAACAAAACATATAAGACTTGAGGAAGAAATCTGCTGGGGAAATGTTTGACTTCCTGAACTTGACAGGAACTGATTATGGCTAAGGGAGAAAAGCACTTTCATGGATGCAGAGGTCAAGAATCTGGAAAATTAAATAAAGGAATAATTTCTAATTGAAAAACCGAGGATGGCAAGGCAAAGTGCATATGATCGTACTAACGAGTTGGAGTACTATCATCGTGGACTACTTAGTCTGTTGTCATGGCTAGGACTGCATATCACCAAACGGGGTAGCACATTGCCAATAGGAGAGTGCGCCATGCCAATAATCATAGTGGAAGATGGGGATTCTTTGCAAACCATACTAGAGGATGGGATGGAGCCCCGCAAGGGTGGTGTGACCACTTGACTAGCTGTAGGGAGAAGAGTCTTAGTGCTCGAGGCAACTGAAAGGGAGCGCGAGACTATAAAATATTCTCCCTGGGAGCTGCGTACAGAATCAGAACGTCACAGGGTTCGCAACAACGCATGGAGGGCTGCGCTGCCAAACAGGTTCACTAGGAAGTGACCATTGGTGTCACTATTGATGATGGGATGTTTGATTTGAGGCCAAATGGAGTTGGCAATAGGAATTTTATGGGAAAGATTTCGGAAAATTTGCTACCAATAAATTATTAATGGCCCGAAACTTTGGGGAACAGTCGAATTCAAATTTGGAAGGTGCTAAAAGCCTCACAAGGCTAGCCAGTAAACAACACTTGGTCATTTGAGAATTTAGCACTTGAGCAAAGCACAAAGTGTTTAGATCCAAGCAATAATTGAGCCCCTAAGTTCGGGAGAGACAGAATACAACCTAGAGAGGATGATGACCACTAAGGATGGGTTAGGAATTAAGGAGGTAACTGCCAGTGAGGCCATGCATACCCACATAGTGGAGGATGTTCTATAAGGCACCAGGGTGGTAAAAAAAATCCTCAAATCACCGTGAACACCAAACCCAAGAAGCATAAACAGGTAATGGGGCCAGTACACATGCCCCGAAGGAATCCATAGAACAAACTATCCATGGAAGAGAAGGGGAAGGCAGTCACAATAGAAATAGATGAGGAAGAAGAAGACTTGCAAGCCCTGATTGTCACGGTATAGGAAGAAGAAGACATGGAGGAGAATATCCAACCGTTGTTCTCTGAACAAAACTGCCAGCGTATCTCCATTTGTAGAAAGGGAAGACCAAAGTGCTGAAGAACCTAGATGAAATGAAAAGCTCACTCTACACCCTGATCCTCCCCAGTGACATTGTATTTGAGGGTGTGCACCTAGGCCACATACCAACTAGGAAATTTGAAGATTGGGACCTTGCTGATAGCGAGAAGATTTTGAACCTAGAGACTAGGAACTAAATGAAGCATAACACTGAGGGGGAAGTGATAATGTTAGAGCCATAAAAATGGTTGTATGGTGTGGAAAAGGCTGGGTTACTGCACTTATTATGGATTCCACATTTCCACTGTGTGCTCATCACCATTTTCGTCATCAGGCAACTGCTCTACTTGGTGCATGAAGGGTATCTATGGCTAGAGGAGCCTATTCCCGTCACGAAAGACCTCATTCACTAGATTTATCGGTTCCCCTATAAAGCAATGGACACCGTGACTATAGCCGAAAAAGGTAGTGATTTGGCTCTTCCAGAAGCCATGAAGGTGAAATATAAGCTGGAGAAGAAGAAGAGGGGCTATGTCATCTCTAGCATCAAGGACAAGGGGTACACATAGCAACCCAACTCCTAGCCAGCAAAGTAGTGAGGAAGTGTCGCATCGATGAGGTACCAGCGCTAGTGGTCACGCTGGACGAGCAGTGCGTGGAGGGGGTTTAGTTCAACTGGGCTGAATTCCTCTACGAAGAATTTTTGACAAAATTTCATGAAGCACAAGAGCACGGTAAGACTTTCCACTACGCGTGGTTGCTCTTATCAATATTGCTAGTAGTGGGAGAACTGACTAAGGAAAGTTAGTTCCCCAACATTAACAGAGAGTTACCAGAGGCTGCGAAGTACACTTCGCTCTGGGCCACCAAGGACATGAAATATATTCACCACACCAAACGTTTTTGGGTGCTCATGGAGGTGAGCATCCCGATGTGGGTTAGTAGGAGGCTGCGCCTATCACCTATGGTGTACAATAGTCTGAAAATTTTTGTCGAGTTTAAATCTCATATGCACAACATCTATATCGGGGCACGAAAGGATCCAACAAATTAGTGGATGAAGCTACTGTTTGTAGCGACTAACGACATGATTATTATTGTCTTACAGACATGGCCTCCCAAATGGTGCACTCTAGACCTCACAGAACTTAAGAAGGTGGAATCCTAGAAGAAAAACGATGATGTGAACTTGTGCATCACTCAATTAGTAGAGAAAAGGTGGAATGAGAAAGTAGCATCTTAGGAAACGACAGTGTGGAAAGTAGCACAGCAAGCCGCAGAGTAGAAGAAGGCCACAGAAGTAGTAGCAGCAATAGAGGCAGCAGAGGCAATAATAGCATAGGTAGACGAGGGCCAAGCAACATCCTCATGGTAGGAGGTAGAGGAAATAGAAATAGCAGAAGGGAGCACGGACTTAAGGACTGCATCTACATACTTGAAGCAGCCACACATTGAAGAACAAGCAAGAGCAATGAAGAAAGTCAAGGCCTTGAAGTTGTCCACTGACCCAATCACCTTAACCGAGGGTGATCTCTATGAGATCAGAGAGATGGTCCACGATGTCACAGGTGAAGCGCTTCAGGAGTTCATGTAGGAGCATTAGATTGTGTTAGGGGCCCTTAGGGTGCAACTACAGGAGTTATAGGTGTAGCCCCCTTAGGAAGGCACCTTGTCAATGCACGTCGTAGCTGTAACTTCAGGAGTGAAGCAAATGTTGCGCACAAGGATGGAAAACACAATAGTGTTGCCATAGGGAGCTCTAGTGCTGTCTACTACAATGGATCAGCTGTCACTTAGCATGATAAAAGACCTTGACCTTAGCCTGACTGCCCTTCCCTGGGAACTGTTGTAATAGTTACAGGATGGGATAACAACAGAGTTGTGGTCCAGGGAGAGCTGCACCATCCACGTTCTTAATGAGTAGAAAATAAACATAAAATAGCTCAGCTTGCAGTGTGACAAATTAGTCTCGCAGAATCAATAGTTGGTGTAGATGGTAGATGAAGCTTGTCAATGCATCCTGAAGTTAGCCATCACAGCAGATCTACCGATCGAAGTGCGGATCCATAGTTTGGCAATTGGATTACGTGATGTAAGAGAATAAACGACAAAGGTTCAGTTGGAGTTGAATCTTCAGATCGTTGAGCTATGGTTGAATGCACAACCTTCCACTCCCCTAGAAGTCCGAGAATAGCATGCCAGCACTATTGCAGTAGGGTTGGAAGGAATTGGAGGTGTAGTGTGACTGTATGAACATTTTGGAATAGGAACTTGAGGTCCTCACAACTTTATAGGAGGACCCGAACACCCAGTGGCTGGAGATAGAGGTGCGAAAACTCCAATAGTAGCATGAAAGCATGAAAGAAGCTACACAGACAGTAGTCCTCACTCAGCAGCTTGCAAGGATGCAACAAGCCAAGGAATTAAAGGAGCAGGTGGACATGGCATGCCATAAGGAAGTAGTTCTCAAAGTGTGTATTCAGCTATGGATTGACGAGCCCTTCACAATCATTACAAATATTGAAGGGAATCTCACACAAATCTATGGGATGCATGTGCAGATACAGGAAACTGCACTAGCCACAAAGGTCTTAGAATAGAGGATGCAGTAGGTTTAGCAAGCAGCAGCTTAGTGCACTATAGACATTAGAACCATACAAGGACAATTGGAGGGACACTACACGAAGATCGCCTCACCCACTGAGTGACTCGATGGCGAGTCACTATGTTTGTGTTGGCAACCTGTTGGGCATGGAATCCCCCCAAAGCATGTTTTAGGGATCAAAACCCAAGTTTTGAGTAATATTATTGCAAAGGCCCACGCATTGCGGGTGCAGAATGTATGTTAGAGTCATAGGGTCGTTCTCCCTAAGTGTTGAATGTAATGTCAGCATATTCCATGGTCCACGGACCATGGGATTGTATAAATAGAGTGAAGCTCTAAGTGTAAAAGTTAGTTAAGAGAAGAAGAGAGGGATAAGTATGAGATAGAAGTAAGAAGCAAGTGTCTAGGTGTGCCTTGGGTCGTAGTAGTAGGAAGAGGCTCTGCGGCTAAGTGCGCGGACCCCTACAACTGAGTGCACATGGTAAAGTAGAGTTTGTAATGGAAAAATAGATTAATAAAGAAAGGTTTTGTTACAAATCTTGTGCATATGTTTTGATTTATTACATGTTTGATCACAATTGCAATTATATTGCTTATTTACTATGTGGACTTGTATGAATGGTGAATATTGTTAAGTATAGCTGAAAACGTACAAATAAGCTAAGTTAATCAACTAATACCAGGATACTAATAAGTACTAAGTTAATAACATTATTCGGCCCCCAAATAAGGCTACGCAAAGGCAACATCTTAGGCTACGAGGTATGAGTAAATGCGCATAGCGACATGTACACAGGGTCAAACCACGGACCCCTTGAAAACATTAGACATCTCTAGGGTGCGGAAACCTGGTTCTAGCACCCTCCTATACTACTTCGCGTGAGAACTTAGTCCACACTCCGTGGACTATTGCCGAAAGGGCCAGTAGTACAGGGATTTGTTTGGCTAAATCACCTCCGAACCTGGGTCAGGCTCCAACAAGCCAACAACGCACAATGACATGCATGCTGCTTAATTACCTTACATGCAATAAACTGTGCCACTCACGTGTCTGCATGTGCCAGTTGCTGGGATGGATCTATAACCTGTATGACTGCATTTTCATCTATCTATGCGTGTTGCGCCCCCTGTTGTACCTGTTCCTACTGTAACTCATCGTCTCACTGTGCAGCTCATGTTCTTCCTCGACTTGCTGCTTCTTCACCTGCAACTACTTCTCTATTATTTTCTCTTCTCTCATACGATCACCTTTTCCTGTCATCACCTCATAACCTCAATCTCCAAATTTTCTTTCATCACAAGTGGATCTACTAGACCTTGTAACCTTGTTCTGCCTTTGTGTTGTCAACAACCTTCCTGTTGCATCCACCTAATGAGGGTGTGATGCGTTCTACTACTGCTAATGGTGTTGTTCAATATGATGTTGATCGTTGTGATGTTGATCACTGTGATGTTGTTGCCATCGTATCTTGATGTCCTTGTCTACAAACAACTTTATGTCTTCATGGGTAGGCAAGCTCACAGTTAGTAGCTTGGTCGAAACTGATGTTGTTCTCTCAACGGTGTCCTGACTCTGCTCTCATTGTTCACTTTCTATAATGTTGATATGGAATATGTTGTATCTTTTTAATTTCATATCCTCAAGATCTAACATTACTTCCTACATAACCCTTAAAGTCCTCTTTCCAATGCCACCAATCTAGCCAAAATTTAACTCCCCAAGAAAGAGTTATTCCCAAAATCCCAATATGACTTGATTATATAATTTTCCAATAGTGTGAACTTGTATGATGTTCCACATGCCACTAGTAAAACCTTCTTGTCGGAAAATGATACACATAAAACTTCATTCTGTTCACTTTCTATGAATTCTTAAGAAAATTCAATCTGGTGCTCAAAGAAAAAGTTATGACGATTTTCCCAATGTCACCTATTTGGAATGTAATTCGAGAGTTTGCGAAAACCCTACCTTCCTCAAATCATATCTCTGAAAATATAGCAAGAAAATATCTTTAATTTTGATACATGGTTTAGAATGATTTCAAATCAAATGGGTTTTTCTTTGAGGTTCTAAAATGATACAGAAACAAATTTATAGCGAAAATGCCACGACGACCTATTTAGAGCAGCGAAACCCTAAAATCAAAAGCCCTAACACCAAATGTTAGGAAGCCAACTCACAAAAAGATACGAAAGAAAGATCAATGCCTTAAAAATCATCCTCTTTGAGGGGCAAACCTCATTTACATTACACAAATGAATCATTATTGGATGATACAAATGAGAAAACCTCCTTTCTATATATAGGAGTCTAAGGGGTCACAATATAATCAAAGCTAACGGAACAATAATAATATAAGGGCACAACAATATCAATAGTGGGCTTCTATGGGGCACAATAATAACAGTATGGGGACAATAGGGGCACAATATAACAATAAGGGCTACAACAATGATAGTAATGGGGGAATCACTAGTATTATAGGGACCTAACACAAACATGCAACCTCTACCTATCAATGTACTTCCCTAAAACATTACGTAGTTTTTCCAACTAGTCACCCTCTCAATTGACCTACTCCTCATCCTAAAAATTGTGTAGTTTTTATGAGTAGTCTCACAACTTCCCAACATCCTACTAAGCTTAGAAACTATGCAAGGATGTCCAACAAGCCAACCTCCTTGCTTTGTGTAGTTTTTATCAGCAACCTCCCATAGTTTGCTTGATAGCTCCCCAGAAAAATTGCTCAATTATTTCGAGTGACCTCCCACAGCCCGTAGCCATATCCTCGAAGAAATTGTGTAGTTTTCACTCCCAATCTCCCTCTACTACTTGTACTATCTCCCTAAATAAATTGCACATATCTACCCTCGAGCCATGGCAATCCCACAAATAGTCACTATTGATCCCGATTTCCCATTTCAGCCTCCCAATGACCTCTGAGTAGTTTTCATGGATTGTGTTCGGAGCCTGCATCCCATATTGAAATCCACCTTGCAAAGTTGTTGAACCTTGTCCTCTCTTTGGGTCACCTGCATCCAAACGCAAAACACAATGCATCATGGTAGACTAGGTTATTTCTTGATTTGATGTCATGTCATCATGAGTGATTGCATATATAGGTACATGGATGAGACATGGCACGATGAAAAATGGGATGAATAAGGAGCACATGTAAGGAGACTTGTTTGCGTATGGGAAAACACATGAAGCATGCCAAAGTAAAAGCGAAGGAGCAATGTGCACATGAAACATCGAGTGAACATCAATACCATCAAAGACTTTACACACCTTGATATGCGGAGTTGAAGCTATGATACACCAAGAGCACATCCATCACTCGGCAACATTGCAACACGACATGCACAACACCAATAGCATGAACATGCTATGTTTTTCATGTCAAGTCATGTCATGAGTCATCTGAGCCACATGACTACTACAAGCCACACTATTGTAATCAATGTAATGTAATGTGGAATTCCGGAGACCCACATGTAAATGGGAAGAGTCATGTAAGTAAAATTGTCATTAGGGAGGTCGAACAATCACGAGGGCAAGGTTTTACCCTTGGCTATAAATAACTCTCATTTGTAAATGCAAAAGATTTTTCACCTTAGCTCCTTCCACATAGCCTTGAGAGTCTGTAGTCTTTTCTTTGAGGAGTGTGAAATGGCTCCAATGCCCCTCTATCGGGATTATTGATGTATGGTGTAACAATGTGTCTTGAAACTTTCACTTAATTTAGAAGCCTGAGAATGGGGAAACATGTTTTCACACATGTATTGTATTTGTTTGTAAGGCTACTCTTTAGACATTTGTAATGCATGTTTCTTTAACTTGTGTTAAAAAAATTGACTATTTCGGTTGTTCTAATACATATTCTTACAAAAATGTGTTTTATAAGTTGTTAACATTATCTCGCCCATGTGGTCAATCCTGCCAGACACTTGAAAAAACCATCCCCATAAACTTCTTATAATGACCATTTCACTCATGTGGACTACTCTGCTCGGTGTTTTATGTGCTATCCATTCATTATGTGTTTTTGAGTGAGGCATCCGTGTGGAGTACTTCGCTGGAAGCTGTGCATGTCTTGTTGTGTTGTGTGTCTCTAACAGAGTTGGGACTATTCCCTTTCAACTTGAGACTCACTTCCACCCTCTCCCTCTTTGGTGAAAGAACCTTGACACAGGTAACACTAACCACTCACCACACACATGAACCTCCCTATTCGAAGACAAAGTAGACCACTCTTATGTGTTAACAAGCAAGAACTAAGGAAAACCTTTAAGATAATGGAAACCAGACCATCATTCTGGATGAGACTTCTACACCAAACACTGTGAGGTATAATTGGGAATTCATTCCAAGGAGATCCCCTGAATGTTTGTGGGTCCAACAATGTTGATATTTCTAGCACTGGAAGGAGGTACGCCAGTTGTTTATGGTTGAATGTCCTCTGACCCCCACTCATCAACCATTTGTCAAAGAAGTAACTCGCACTTACTCTTACCTACGTGCAACTATGAAGTTGGTTACTCCTCACCTCCAAGACGTGAATATGAAATTTCATATCTGCACCCCCACTCTATCCGTCCCATCATCCATCAGTTCGTGAAAGTAGTCAAACTGATCCTAGGAACACAAGATCTCCCACACACATGAAGAAATACAAATACCACTCCCACAGGAGTTGTATACCATTGATGGAAGAAGAAGTTCTTGCCACACTTGAAGGTTTGGCAGAAGCTGTTGAAAATGGAGAGGAACCTCTAGTCTTCCAACATGGAGAATGAGACACCCTTGTGACCTTCAGCTTAGATTTTAGTATTGTAGCAAGAGGGAAATGCAGTGGAGGAGGTGGAGGTTGAGACAAACCAAAAGACTCAAATTCAAAACCATCAGATTTGGAAGAAGAGGAGGAGGAAAAGGAAGAAGAAGACATGGCTGACGAAAACTTGGATTGGATGGCTTAGGGACTATTATCTCTCTTGGGGTCTTTGTAGATGATGCCAAGGCATTCAGAGAGAATGCTCACAAAGTTTGACCTTGAGAGCA
The DNA here is from genome assembly GCA_000404065.3 of Pinus taeda. Classification (NCBI taxonomy): domain Eukaryota; kingdom Viridiplantae; phylum Streptophyta; class Pinopsida; order Pinales; family Pinaceae; genus Pinus; species Pinus taeda. Next base: position 43,650 of record APFE031203212.1, on the reverse strand, counting down.
TAGTGAAGGCAGAAGATCAGTTGGACAACTTCTACCTATAGCTACAGACACTCGAGGTATGGTACAGTGACATTACATGTAGATTGCTCCTGTGTTCCTTGGATGGCTACGCAGAGGTATGGTATCACAACCTTTCTATCAACTCCATTCATAAATGAGTTATGTTCAAAAAAATATTTTTAGAAAAAATTACCGATGACAAGACCCTGACCATGTTGCTCAAAGAGTTGGGCAGTTTGAAGATGGAGTCGAAAGAAAGGGTAAAATACTTCAATCATAGGATTTTGCACATATTGAATAAGTTTGTAATGGACATGAAACCTCATGACTCCATTACTAGTGACTATTACACGTCTTCACTACCAACCAATATTGCACAATTCATCAGGCGAGTTGTGAAACCAACATTACTAGAAAATTGTGAAATGGCAATCGTTGTAGAGAAAGACCTGCATGTAATTGGAGTCATCAATGATGATGAACTAGGGAAGGACTCCAAGGATGTGAGCAGAAAGCCCCAAGTTGTGGCAAGCAAAGTTAAAGACAAGGAAGAAAGTGACATTGAAACCCTTACTCGCCTTGTTAAGAACTTCACAATAGAAGTGTCAGAGATCAAACAACAAAATATTGACACATGAGAGAGAAACTAACTTCCTAGACAATAGAAAGGAAGCATGTCATCAACCAGCAACCACTTCCTAGCTAAAACTACGTAGAGCTCTATCTTAGTGCTCTAGATAGAATGGTGTGTGAACGATGAATTTGTCTCATTTCATGAAGACTATCACCCAGAAGGGCCTTGTTAAGATTGGAAACGATTTGCAGGCACACTATGCAACCACGCACTAAACATAGTGAGTAGTATGCACGACAAGACAGGAGACACTGACAATGATGAATATGTTGCACTTGATGAGACATCAAGCAGCAGGCATGTGATCAACATGTATCAGTGCTCGCAAGAAATGCAGAAGATAAAGACTAAGAAGCAACCCCAAAAGATAAATGGTTGATACAATATCATAAGTCAAGGGGATCCCATTACAATTGGGGAAATTTGAGAAACAATGAAATTTTTGATGAGGAAGGTTGATCCACTAGCTATCCCAAAGCAGAAAACACAAAGCAAACTCAGGAAGAAACGATGGATAAGAGTATGTCCATGAGCAGTAAACTACAAAACATTCCGTTAGATAGTACAAACACGAGTATGATCCTAGACATCGCGATGAGTCTACCTACTCTTGATTATAACATTATGGAAGAAATGAAGAAAAATCATGCAAACATTAATCTGTTTGAGTTGGCTAAGATTCAGAGTCAGCAAGATATTATGTTGCGCACACTAGGGAAAACTTCTACAAACAGCGCAGCCTCTACCAGCAGTGGAGCAAGAACATCTCCAGGTTCATTCACAACTCTACTCAACAAACTCTGGATGGAAGAAGAAAATATTGTTTTCCCTCCATTCTTTCTTTAATAAAAAAAATCTAACTGTAATGTTCAGAACTATTTGGTTGATTCTAGCGCACCAACTAATGTCATGTCACTATCCATTGCCAAGAAGATCAATGCCCAATGGAGAAAGAAATTTGTGTAGATCATCCAACTCGATCATACTCACATACCATCCATTGGTGAACTTTAGGATCTCGTCGTCTGACTATATCATGACAACCGAGTTCACCATAAACATCGTTGTTGTTGACTTACCAGAAGCATATGGCTTACTACTTAGCAAAGACTGGTCTAGAAAGTTGAACAAATACTTTGCTACATACTACTCACACTTATGGATCCTGTATAACTAAAAATAAATGAAATATGGGTGTTATTTGAGAGATACATGAGGCATAATATCACTCCCATCAATGGTGAGAATGAATCGTTGGCCTTCGTAGAGCTCATGTTCAAATATTTCCTCTTGGTAACAACGCTCGAGTGTTATGTCACACATCCAACTCCAACCCCACCAAACACACAGTTGAATGTCCTTCCTTGCCCAACTGATGGAAATGAATCCTATACAACACATTATAACATTAGTAGCATTACTAGTAGATGTAGTAGCAGTATTACAAGCACGTCCAACGATATGTGTACAAATGATTTGTGGACCATGTATTTTGACAGATCAAAGGCAAATGATGGCTTTGGAGTAGGGTGTGTCTTAATTGACCCAACACACAAGAAATACTTGATCTCGACTCACTTGGATGTCAAGTGTACAAACAACATTTTTGAATATGAAGCACTCATATTGGGCTTGCAAAAGGACACTAGCCTCAATGTTGTTGTGCTCAAAGTGGTAGGTGATGGAAAAGTCGTGGTATGACAAGTACGTAATGCCATGCACTATTTATCACCTCATCGCAATAGTTACCAGCAAGAGGTATGATGACTCATCTCTAACTTCCAATAATTCAATATCATTGGTATGCAAAGAACATGTAATGAAGTTATCGATATCTTAGCAAACATAGCTACTAGCATGTCACTACTTAGTGATAGATTTACTGTTGAAATTTTGCATATGCATTCTATCCCTGATAAACCTAACTAATCTACCCACTTTTGGTGATGATAAATAGATACTGCACTTCATGGATGATGTTGATGCCTTCCAGGATGTAGCAACTAATGAACATGAGCACGAGTAGTCCCTGCAAGCTGTAGTTGATGACAAGAAAGGCAACCTCATCCCCAATGGTGTGATTTATCTCAACAGGCTTTATGACTTCTAGAACTACTTTCAAGGGTGAAGAAACAACAAAACTCATAGTTTCACCATGTTGAACAAATAGATCAACTTCGGAATAGATCATCATCCAAAGTTCATCAGTCTTGGTACGTGTTGCACACCACATGAGTGACAAGTTTTTATTTGTTTGTTCAAACAGTACTAGGATGTGTCCATGTGGTTATATGATGACCTGAGTACATACAACATGTGAATAATCCAACAAGGGATTTCAGTCAAAGAATGAGTTAAGGCATTGGAGCGAAAAATTGGTAAAATATATTTCTCTTGAACCCGTTATACTAAAAGAAATGACTAAGTTTTTGGATCCTTGGATCACTTACAAAGTTCATTATTTTAGATGGGTTCCTAATTTAAGTTATGTACATAAAAAATTTGGGGAAATCCACTTATGCATTGATTTCTGAAACTTGAACCACTCCTAGAACAAAAACAACTACCCCGTGCCATCATCAGAACCTATGTTGCACACAATATATAGAGCAAGAATCTTATCATTGCTAAATGGTCTTTCAAGATACAACCAAGTTTCAGCAGTGGAAGCTAATAGTCTCATAGTAGTTCAAGATAAGCTTGGACCACACAAATAATATCTGCAATCACTTGACAAGAGCATTGAAAACCTTCCTATCAACGTCCAAGATCTCAAACTCTATTTTGCGTAGGCAGGGCCACGCCCCGCACCATGTACAAAGTTTTTTTACGGCTTATTGTTTTTCAGTGTGCTTACTATTTTGGTTTCATTTTTTTTTTTGTTTTCTTAATATCATGATGTTTTTTGTTGTAAATAAGTGCTACCCTCTACCGAGTTATGTCTTTTGAATGAGTATGTGGATGAAACCTAAAGATTCTTGTGACACTACAACACTTGGCCAGTCAGGGACGTTCATCTTCTCTATGCTTCGTTATAACCTTCGGTCGATGATGTCTTGATGGAAAGTACATGCCATCTGCAAGGGAATCTTAGGTCCAACCATGAACCTCTATCCAAACTAGGAAACCCCATGCCTATACTCAAACTTTTGCTTTGTGTGTTCGAGCTCATCCAACTAGTAGAAATGAAGAAGGAGAAAATCTAAATAAGTAAACCTATGTCAGAGGTCCTACATGCTTCTCTGAAGGAACAACCTCTTCTACTCTCAGTAAGTCAAGATTCCTCTTATGAACCAAAATAAATAAGTGCCTATGCATAGTACTCTTAATACATCTAATGCCAAAGAAGAGAAAGGCTTCAAGTGCAAAGAGGTGAAGCATGAAACTCGACTGGGGTAATGACCAGGATCGCTAGCAGTGGAGAAATGCGTGTGTTCCTATGTGACTCCATCAGGGTACTATCCAAGCCTACTAGAAATTAAGCAACACCAGAGATGACAAATTATACTTTGAAATTTTTTATGTCATGAACCAAACTACCGTTCCCGATCTAAAAACACTATGATCAAGTTGAAACTTGTTGTTGTGTTTGACTAAGTTGGCGAAAGGTGAACCATGTCTTTCCATGGGTTAAGAGTGGAAGCCGAAGTAACCCACATAGCAATTCAATACTACCTAAAATACCAAGGCCCTTTGTTGTCAATCAACCAAAAAAAAGAAGTTGGAATTCAACTAGTGTGTCCCCAAGTGTTATAGTGGCTGCAAGACCCTCCACAATTTTGGCCTGCATCCAATATCAGAGCGTTCCTTGGATTTTTCCTTAATTTTTGCAAGCACTTAGCTCATCTCGTGAGCTCATGTTGAGTCTTTACACCCTCTTCTCTTGATTGTTCATTAGACATATTTTTACATGTTGGTCACAATGTGATGCTTGCATCCATGTTCTGGTTATGCACGAGGTCCCTCTTCATGTGTACAAGTTACATTCACCATGTAAACATCCTTCACACTAACAAACAAATTTGTATGCATTGTCATGCAAGTTTCATTGCAGTCATTCAATGATCTATCTCAAGTGTCATGCTTGTCGCTCACACCATCGGTCAATCACACTGAGTGCATGTTGTCTTGATGGTTTGAGGTGTCTTGTCATCAAGTCATGTTGAGTGTCTGTTCGCAAGGTGATGCATGTATGAAGTCACTCATTCACACACTTAGTCATTTTGTTGAAGCTATGTCGACCATACCAACCCCAACAATTGTACCTCTGCTGACATGCACTATGCAGCTTCATCCCTTAGTCAACATGTACTACTACCCATAATTGCACAGAGCTTGAGGCTTCCTCCCAGGTAGTCTACTGGCACAATTGTGGAATCGACACAACTAATTGTCACCCAGAACAACGTAGAAGTTTCCCAATAAGCCATCTCAATCTTCACTGACCACAAGAAAATCAACCAAGCCTCCAGTTGGTCAACCGAAGAGTTTGACAGGGCAGTGACCCCAGTCCTCACTCCAAAAAATTGCACAGAAGTTGGCAAGCATTCCTGCTTTCATTGACTAAAGAAATTGTGCATATATTACAAAAAGACACCTGCTTCTTATCACTTCACTCCCCTAAACAATTGCACAATTTTTCTAGCGACTCATTGTGTCAGTCGGCTTACTGCTCATCTTGAAAACTGTGCATTTTTCATGAGAAATCTCCTAGCTATGAAACATCCCCCTCAAATGAAAAGTTGCACAGTGTTTTCTAGGAGGCCAACCTCCCAACTTTGCATATTTTTTTCTAGTAGTCTTCCGCAACATGCTCCCAGCTCCCCATAAAAATTTCACATTTTTTTCTAGCAGTGTCCCACAGCCTGCTACCATCTCCCCATAGAAATTTCATTGTTTTCATTTCCATTATCCTTGTGCTGCCTGCATTGCTTCCCTAAAGAAATTGTGCAGGTATTCCCTCCAGCTGAGTAACATCCCATAGATAGTCACTGTTGATCCAGATTATCCATCTCAACCTCCTACTTATCTCTGTGCATTTTTCTTGGCAATTCCCAAAGTTCGCATTGCAGCTTGAAATCTGCCTTGCACAGTTGTAGAACCTTGTCCTCTCTCACAGTCACTTGCATTTGAAATAAAAGGACAATACATCATGTTAGAATAGGATATTTATGGATTTTATGTCATATTATGATGAGTGATTGTCAATAGATTTACATGGATGAGACATGGTGCAATGACGAACGGGATGAACAAAGAGTGCATGCAAGAATACTTGTTCATGAACAAACATACACATGAAGCATGCAAAAATAAAAGTGAAGGAGCAACATGCACATGAAACATCAAGAGAACACCAAGAACATCGAAGAATTTACACACCTTTCCATGTGGAGGTGAAGCTATCATACACCAATATCACATCCATCGCTTAACAACACTACAACTCGACATGCACACTGGTAGTAGCATGAACATACCAGCTCTATTGTGTTGAGTCATGTCATGACTCATCTGAGCCACATGAATACTGTAGGCCACACTATTGTACTCAATGTAATGTAACATCGAAGTCCAAGAGACCCACATCTCAATTTGAAGAGTCATGTAAAGTTGAAGAGTCATGCAAGTCAAACAATTACGAAGGAAGTCGAAAAGTCAATGTAGGTTTTAACCCCATACAGAAATTACCTGCATACAAATTCTAAAACACAGAAAAATAAACAATGTAAGAGCATAACATAAAAAACACATATACACAGAGATTTTCCCACTGGATCCCAAAACCGGGACTACCAGCTTGATTTTTCATTATGTTCCTTTCAATGTTACAATACATATTTATACATGTCTAAGCATCCCATACCATGGACCAAAAACCATTGCATCCAAAAAACATGCGCGCAAATCATGCAAAAAACCATAGGTGGGTCTCTCCAACCTAACATAGGGTCCAAAACCAAAATTTTCTGGCACGTTCCCAAAACCCATAAAATGGGGTTACAGGTGCCCTTCAAATGTCCTGTTAATTATGTGGAAATAATATAACACAACCCAACATTCTACCACTTTTTGTTTTCTTTCTACAGGGGGCCACAAGAGAGCTTAGTCATTTTCCCAGCACTGAAATTCCCATTGTCTCTCTACACCAAGAGAACTTCTTAGAGCTCACAGATTTTGTCAATGCATCTGCAATATTCTTCAAAGTGTCCACCTTTACCAGAAAATCCTTTTTTCCTTCTATCATATCCCTCAAAAAGTGATACTAAACGTCAATGTGCTTTGTCTTTGAGTGATATGCAGGGTTCTTTGCCAAGAGAATTGCACTTTGGCTGTCACAGTCTATCCTTATAGCTTCTTGTACTAACCCCATACTTGAACACAATCTCTACAACCAAACTACTTCCTTGCTTGCATGAGTGGCTGCCATGTGTTCTGCCTCTGTAGTTGATAGTGCTACTATAGATTGTTTCTTACTCATCTAATTAACTACACCTCCAAATAGGTTAAACACATACCCACTTGTAGATCTTCTTTGATCCAGATCTCTAGCCCATTATGCATCAAAAAAGTCACAAATATCCAACACTCTGTCCAATCTTGGTCTTCCTTGGTAGCATATACCATAATCACTAGTGCCACACAAATGCCTGAAAACCTACTTCACTGTTGTCCAATGCTCCTTTCCTGGTTTTGACATAAATCTGCTCAATACTCCCACTGCATGTGCAATTTTTGGTCTAGTATAGACCATTGCATAAATCAGGCTACTGAATGCACTTGCATGTGGAACACGAGACATGTCCTCTTCCTCTTCTTGTGTCTTGGGACATTGTTCAACAGATAACCTCAAACCTATAGGAATGGGAACCTTCATCGGTTTACTATCCTGCATATTGAACCTCTACAATATTGTCTCGACATACTTCCTCTGGTTTAACCAGAGCTTCCTCTTCCCCCAATCTCTTTTAATTTCCATGCCCAAAATATAGTTTGCAGCACCAAGATCTTTCATGTCGAATTTGGAGGACAATTGGATCTTGAAATCTTGGATAATTTATTTGTCATTTCCAACCAGCAACATATCATCCACATACAAGACTAGATAAATAACATGGTCACCAATTAATTTAAAATACACATAGTGATCTGCTTTTCATTTAGTGAAGCCAAATCCCCATATAAATGTATCAAATGTCTGATACCACATCCTTGGTGACTGTTTTAACCCATATAGAGACTTATTTAACTTGCATTCTAGTTCTTTCTTACCCTTTGCTGCAAAGCCTTCAGGTTTCTTCATGTAGATTTCCTCTTCCAGATCCCTGTGAAGAAATGATGTCTTCACATCCATCTGTTCTACCTCAAAATAAAAAGTAGCAGCAACAGATAAAAGTAATCTAATAGAAGTTACGTTGGCAACAAGAGAAAAAATATCACCAAAATCAATTCCCGGCACCTGGGAATAACCTTTTGCTACCAACCGAGCTTTGTATTTCTCCATTTTTCCTTCCTGCATTTGTCTTCTTTTTGAACCCCCATTTGCTGCCAATGGGTTTCCTTCCAGTTGACAAATCCACCAAATCCTAAGCCTCATTTTTGTGCAAAGATGCCATTTCATCAACCATGGCCTATTTCCATAGTTTTCCATCCTCCAAATATATTGCTTCCTTCACAGTTTTGGAATCACCGTCAATAATAGATAAAGAAAAATTTGAACAAAAAGAAGATGGACTATACTGATCTTCTTTCTCAAACTGATCTTCTCACAGCCGGAGTTCGTGGCTCTTCATATTCTGATTCCTCCTCTGCTGTAGACTCTAATTCTTCCTCCTTTAGCTCAAACTCTATCTTCTCAAGTTCCTTTCATTGGAATTCATGTTTAATAACATCTTTGACCTCCCTGAACACCACATCTCGATTGTACAAAACCTTCTGCGCGACTGGGTTCCAAAGCTTATAACCCTTTAAACCATCCTTATACCCAATAAATATACACTTTTTAGATTTACTATCCAACTTGTTTTGTTTCTCCTTTGGAACATGTACATATGCATCACATCCAAATACTCTCAAATTTGAAAGAGAGGGTTTCTTACCAGTCCATACCTTTTGTGGAGTCTTATTCTCCAACGCTGATGAAGGTTACCTGTTGACTAGGTAACATGCAGTATCCACTGCCTCTACCTAGTATTCCTATCATAACCTGTCACCACTGAGCGTGATTCTTGCCCTTTCCATCAACCTCTTATTCATTCTTTCTGCAACTCCATTTTTCTAAGGTGTATATGGAGTAGTGTTTTGTCGTGCTATACCATACTTCTTACAAAATTATTCAAATTCCTTACTACAGAGCTCTCCACTGTTATCTCTCCTCAACACCTTTATCTTCTTCTCTGTCTGGTTTTCCATCAGAGCCTTAAATTTTTAGAACCTATAAAAGACTTCAGATTCCTTCTTAAGGAAATATATCCATGTATTCCTTCAGAAGTCATCTATAAATGATACATAGTACATAGACTTACCTAGTGATGGAACCTTCGCAGGTCCAAACACATCATTGTGCATAAGTTCTAATATTTGTTTCGCCCTCTTACTACCAAAGGGGAAACACACCTGATTCTGCTTCACATACATAATTTTCACAAAAATTAAAATCCAGAGAGCTATTACTCATACCTTCTACCATACCTTTACCATGAAGCATCCGAAGGCCCTTTTCTCCAATATTTCCAAGCCTTTGATGCCATTGCATGATATTCTCTCCAGAGACCACTAGATTTTCTACTCCACTTTCAGGAACCATGGAACTATTGCACCCATCAATAACAGTGCTACCTTGTAGCTTGTACAAAGTTCCAATCCGAACTCCCTGCATCAATACCAGTGCTCCCCGAACCATCTTGCAGGTATCCTTCTCGAACACTATTTTTACCCCTCCATCATCCAGCTTGCTAACAGAAAATAGATTTCTGGCTAATGCAGGAATATGTGGAACACTTGGAAGCGCTCTAACCCTTCCACCTTGCAACTTCAAATTTACTTTTCCGCGACCAACGATTCTAGCCTTCCTGTCATCCCCCAAGAATACATCACCACCATCATATTTTTCATACTCACAGAACCACTCTCTATGGGGAGTGAAGTGAAAGGATGCACTTGAGTCAATAAACCATGCCTCATGATCTACATGTGTACTTGAAGAAGCCAAGTACACATCCCCACCTTCATCTGAGGTGGTTTTCAGCTCTGCAGAAGGAGCCTCATTAGACACTTTCCTTTGTTAGAATCCCTTTTGTAGTTCCCTTCCTTTCCACATTTCCAGAACACCACCTTTACAGGTTTTCCTGGAGATTTAGTTCTCCCTTTAGATTTAGATCTCCCACTCGATGACTTATTTTTGTTTATGTTCTGGGTCCGCCCTCGTACAGACAAGGCAACACCATTTTGGCTCTCCATATTTTTCTGTCTTATCTCCTCCATCAGCAAGGATGAGACTATTTCATCAAAATGCAAGGTAGTTGCATTGCTACTTATTGCAATCACCAGACTATCCCATGAATCTGGTATAGAACACAACAAATGATCAAGACCTCAGGACCAAGTGTAGTAAAATGGTCAAAACTGAAAGTTCTTAGAACTATTTCGAAATTAAATTACCAAATAGAGCTCATCCTCCTGATTCCGGTGCCACAAACGGTTTGAAAAACGGTCTCCGTATGCAAAAGTTATGCCAAAAACAAAATCGTCCAATGAGTCTTAATTTTTGAATTTTTAAAAAAAAAATTAAAAAAAGAATATTCCACAAAATATTATGTTTTTGGTAGAAAATGGCAAGCTTCCATGTGGCTGGCCTGGAGACTACCACGTGGCTTGGGTGACATCAGCATGACATTGGCGCAATTCTAAAATAGTGTGGATCGGTTCCGGATTTGAACACACAACCTATGTGCTCTAACAACCACGCCTTACCAACGTGCCACCGGGGTCACATTCATTAAATGTGTGGCGGAAGTGTTTTATAAAGTTTTGTTTTGTATTAAAGCGGGCCCCGGAGGGGGCCAGCCCCCATACACGTGACCAACATTCCCAAAACCGTGGGCCTAAACCCTTAACCGCTGGTGCGAACTTCAATGCAAACCACCAGCCCGAGATTTCTGATCACATGCGGGATTTATTGGTAGTTAACTGACAGTCATGTTGGCAGATTTTTTGGTGGAGCGCTCCAAAAATGGCAGAATTTCCTATTTGTCAGGGTTATCTGGCAGTTAGCCAATTTTAACTGGAGCTTTTCTAGGGCAGACTGGAGAAACTTTAATGAGCCATAACTTTGGCTAGGAAAGTCCTTTTTGGACGATTTTTTATTTTATTTTGGGTCTCCTTGACCTTCTAAAGACATTGGCATATGTTTCACAGCCATTTGAGGTTACTTGCAGGTGTTTTTGCTTCGTGGAAGTTCCAGGAGCCACTAGAGCCAAATCAGTTTGGGAGCTACATTGGGAAGTGTGCAACCAATGAATGTGAAAAGAAGGTCATTCCTGAAGGATTTCAGCATTCTGAATCCATTTCTACAACTTGTCTTTCCTGTTGAGGAATTCTTCTCACTATTTAGCTTCATGGAAGCTTTCAGGGCCACTAGGGCCATTTAAGTGCTTGAGCTGTTTGGGGGCTATGTTCATCCATTTTTGGTGATTCAAAAGGCTATGTCTGCTATTTTCGACCTTCTGAGTCTAATGGCAGAAGTTTCATAATCCATTGAGGTCATCTTCACCTAGAAATTCTCTGTTCAAGTCTAAAGGGCCACTAGGGCCAATTGGGGAAAGTACTATATCAGGTACAATTTCATTGTTTAGTGCTTGGGAAAGAGCATGTTTAACTAATTCCTATCTTTTGATTCTGTATTTACAGTCAGATATGTCTTTCGAGACACTAATATTCTTATATTAGCCTTTGTAGCATTTTTAATACAAGAGGACAAGCCTAGTTAGAGAGGCTTGGTCCAGCAGATGTAGCCCAGAAGGGGTGAACTACTTTATCATTTTGATGTCTTTATTTGCTGAAGATGATACGCTAAAAAAACTGATATAAAGTGTTAAACAACAAATATACATAACTTGCATACACACATAATCACCTATTCAGCTGCAAAACGTTATTTGTCTTATTCCGCAAGACATCAAACTTCAAGTATGTGTATGTCAAAGACTTCAAAGTGTTTACTTCGTTATTGCTTTAGGCAGAGCCTGTAGAGGGCCAGGTAGCCTCTGGAACTCATCCTGTCTTTAGAGGTGACATGTCCAGTGAATGCCCCTATAGTCTATCTCTGTATAAGAAATAAGATGTTTTCACATTTTCAGAGGTCACTTGGAGTGTATAGCTCGCATTTGCAATTATGGGAAATGGATACCTTGCACCCCTAAACAAGTACATTCAATTTTTAGATCAACAAACTGATGCACTTATCTTCATCTAAAATTTTAATATCAACAGATGTTAACTAACTTACCACAGTATTAAATGCATTCAGATTCGAACTCCCCTCATCAATACCAGTGCTCCACGAACCCTCTTGCAGGTATCCTTCTCAAACACTATTTTTACCCCTGCATCATCTAGCTTTCTAACAGAAAACAGATTTCTGGCTAATGCAGGAATATGTAGAACACTTGGAACCATTCTAACCCTTCCACCTTGCAACTTCAACTTTACTTTTCTGCGACCAACGATTCTAGCCTTCTTTTCATCCCCCAAGAAGACATCACCACCATCATATTTCTCATACTCACAGAACCACTCTCTATGGGGAGTGAAGTGAAAGGATGCACCTGAGTCAATCAACCATGCCTCATGATCTACATGTGTACTTGAAGAAGCCAAGTACACATCCCCACCTTCATCTGAGGTGGTTTTTGGCTCTACAGAAAGAGTCTCATTAGATCCCTTTCCTTTGTTAGGAGCTTTAGATTTATAATCCCTTTCATAGTGCCCTTCCTTTCCACATTTCCAGCACACCACCTTTATAGGTTTTCCTGGAGATTTAGTTCTCCCTTTAGATTTAGATCTCCCACTCGATGACTTATTTTTGTTTTTGTTCTAGGTCCGCCCTCATACAGACAAGGCAACACCATTTTGGCTCTCCGTATTTTTCTATCTTATCTCCTCCATCAGCAAGGATGAGACTATTTCATCAAAATGCAAGGTAGTTGCATTGCTACCTATTGCAATCACTAGACTATCCCATGAATCTGGTAGAGAACACAAGAAACTGATGCACTTATCTTCATCTAAAATTTTAATAGCAATAGAAGCTAACAGACTTACCACAGTATTAAATGCATTCAGATGCTTTTTCACTGAGTCTCCATCTTTCATCCTCACGTTATACAACTTTTTCCATAGGAATAGTTTATTCACCAGAGACTTAGATTGGTACAAATTTATTAACTTGTCCCACAAAGCCTTCGTTTTTGCTTCCCCTGATACATTCAACAGTATTGAATCAGAGACACACAATCATATTATGCTCTTTGCCTTCTGATCCAAATTATTCCATTCTTCATTGGACACTCTTGTTGGTTTAGTACCAGGATCTACTGTGATCCATTGGTATTTATCCACTAACAGATCCTCCATCTTGAGTTTCCACATCTGAAAACTATGACCATTAAAGTTCTTGATCTCTATCTTTCCACTACCCGCCATCTTCTTTCACCACCAGAATCGATCTTGCAGATCTCCCACTGAATAGTGTCTACCATAGGCCTGAGTGAAACCCCACAGCAACAAAGGCGTCCCCTTGAAGCCAAAACAACTTTAATACCAAATGTAGGTTTTAACCCTGTACAGAAATTACCTGCATATGAATTTTAGAACACAGAAAAATAAACAATTCAAGAGCATAACACATAAAACACATATACAGAGAGATTTTCCCAATGGATCCCAAAACTGGGACTACCAGCTTGATTTTTCATTATGTTCCTTTCAATTTTACTATACATATTTATACATGCCAAAGCATCCAATACCATGGACCAAAAGCCATTGCATTCAATACCATGGACCGAAAACCATCGCGTCCAAAAGACATGTGCGAAAATCATGCACAAAACCATAAGTGGGTCGAGCCAACCTAACATAGGGTCCAAAACCAAAATTTTTCGGGGCGCTGCCCTGGACCCCATAAAGTGGGGTTACAAGTGCCCTTCAAAACCCTTATTAACTATGTGGAAAGAATATAACACAACCCAATAGTCAGAAGGGTGAGTTTTACCCTTGGCTATAAATACCCCTCATTTGTACATGCAAAATAATTTTCACCTTGGCTCTTCCCACGTAGAATTGAGAGTTTGTAGTATTTTCTTTAAGGAGTGAGTAGTGGCTCCAACACCCTACTATCTGGGTTAGTGATGTATGGTGCATTGATGTGTGTTGGAACTTTCACTTAATTCAGAAGCCTGATAATAAGCTAGTACATTTTCACACATGTATTGTATTTGTTTGTAAGAATATGCTTTAGAGACTTGTAATGCATGTTAATTTAACCTGTGTCAGAAAATTTGAACTATTTTGGTTGTTCTAATACATATTCTTACCAAAATGTGTTTTATAGTTTGTTAACCTTGTCTCACTCATGTGGGATATTCCGTCGAACAATCGATAGAACCATCCCCATAAACTTGTTATAACAGTCGTCACACTCATGTGGTCTAATATTCTGGGTATTGTACATGCTATCCATTCATTGTGTGTTTGTGACTATCACATCCGTGTGGACTATTCTGCTAGATGCTACACATTTCTTATTATGTTTTGTGTCTTTGACAGAGTTGGCACTATTCCCTTTTAACTTGAGACTCACCTCTACTCTCTCCCTCTGTTGTGAAAGAACCTTTAAACAGGTAACACTAAGCACTTACTAGGCATGCAAACCTTGTTGTTTGAAGAAAATGCAGACCACTCCCATGTGCTGACTGTTACACTAAAATTTGTCACCATGACTATTTGCAGTTAGTATGGCTCCATGAACTTTCATACTATCCTCCTTGGCAAGTCTCATACCTCTGCTCTCCATGTCAAACTTCAAGAAAGAGAGAAAGTCTTTAAAAATCTATTTATCTATGGGTACGCAGTTTCTCTCAGCCTTACCTGCGTGTACGCAACCCAAGTTCACAATACCTGCGTACTTGTACGCTCTGTATGTAAAGGAGTGGGTGTGTACTCCTGTAAAGGTCAAAAGGCGCGAGTTTCATCTTTAAAAAGTTACTTGTGGTCATTTCTAGAGCATTCTAGAAGCTTGTTCGATGTGTATTGAGCGCCTTTAGATGGTTCATGTATCCCTATGAAAGAGGAACTTATCCCATCAAGAGGGGAGCTATCCCATCCAAAGAGGGACTTATCCCATTGATGGTGGACCTGATTAACTTCCTCTAGAGCACTATAAATACAGGCATTGGGCCAAAAGGGGGGAGGTTGAAAGCTGAATATTCCTAAGGGTAGATGCTGCTGGAATTAGGACTTCCTTGTAGAAGCTTTTGAGGAGAGATTCCCATCCTTTCTTGTTTCATTTGGAAGTGGGTGAGCTTATCAAAGTAAAGGAGAACTCTTGCTGGACCCTGGGAGGGACCTGCACAACACCAAGGCTCAGGTTGTAATGGTTTCTTTTGTTTCCTATTAATACAAATAAGTCCATTCTTCTCAACAATTTGTTATTTATGGGTTGTTCCATATACTCCTTGGTCTGTATGTTAAATATGTTTTATTTTATGAGATATTCAGGTGCTATTTAATCGTTTGGTTTTTAGTGAATGCAGGTTTCGGAGAGAAGGAGGAGCTCATCCGGATCGACGAGGCTGGACTACTACAACAGCGTTGGACTACAGGTAGGATCTAAACACTTGATGTCTTATATGGTAAGTGCATATTTAGAGAAGGATTGTTCTTAATTGTCTTGTTTGTCACTAGAAAGCCTTAAGCTTCTAGGGAGGTTGGTTTTGTCCGCAAAATTGTACACATTTCTTATTATGTTTTGTGCCTTTGACAGAGTTGGCACTATTCCATTTTGACTTGAGACTCACCTCTACTCTCACCCTCTGTTGTGAAATAACCTTTAAACAAGTAACACTAAGCACTTACTAGGCATGCAAACCTTGTTGTTCGAAGAAAATGCAGACCACTCTCATGTGCTGACAATCAAGAGCTAAGGAAAACCTTTAAGATAATGACAACCGGGTCACCATACCAGATGGGACTCCTAGACCAAACAGTGTGAGGTCTAGTTGGGACTTCATATTGGGGAGATCCCATGAACGTTGGCAGGTCCAACACCATCAACAATACCTCAGTTTATTTTTGGAAAGTTGTTTTAACAAAAAATAAATGATTAACCTCATCCATGATGAATAAATCATATCGCAGGCCTTACCTAAAATCTTTATCTATGATCGTACCTTTAATCTTTGAGAATCTTGATTTATCCATGATAATTGAACACAATCTCCTTTGATATTGTTCTAGATCAATCAATGTATCTCCAATTCCCTTGAATCCAGATAGTCCTTTTTGATGCAACACAAAGAATTTTTTGTGAGACCTCTGATTACTTGATTCGAGGTTATGGCACATGATTTCTAGTTGTAGCATCAAACTTTTCTTAGTGAGAATGCTTCTCACGTCCAAAATACTCCCTATTCTATCCTCTATGTTATCTTCTTCGAGTTCATGTTTGGTTTTGGAATTCAAAACCCTTATTAGTTTATTTTATGTTCTTGGATTTAACCCAAATTCCTTCTTCACACCTATTATTAATCCTTTGGCTCTTTGTACTAATTCATATTGCTCAAATATTATCTCAATTCAAGGCCATATATCAGTGATGGCCTCATCTATTTCTATCCAGATACTCTCCTTAGCATGAGTAATGGTGTTAGTTATGACAGATTGGTTTTGTAAGAATTTAATTCGCTGTGTAAGCCTATGTGCATTTTGCAACTCAACTAAATATACATTGTTAATGTTTTTCTCTTTGTCTTATAAAGTATTAAGCTACGTTCTTAACTTCTCAATTTCCTACCCCTTAATTGATAAATCTTGCATTGATTTTGTAACATCTGTTGTTGAATCAATTGATTGAGTTTCAACTGTTGAAATGGTTGTTGATGTAGATGATGTTGTTGTTGTAGTTGTAACTAGTATTTCTGTCACTTGACTTGTTGAAAGAGAAAATTTTTCTCTTGGGTTCCATGTTGTCTTTTTTCCTTTAAAAACATTTCAATCTCAGTTTCCATTTTTTCTATCTTTGCATTATGTTCAATTATGATTTTGGACATGTTCTCCTTTTCCTTTTCTAGCTATCATAATTCTTTACTATGTCCATCTTCTATAGAAGGAAGCTTAATTTGTTTTCTCAAAGTAGCCATGTCTACATTCTTTCTCCTAATTACCTCTTCTTCTACATTGGCATTGGTGGGATTATATCACAACTTTAAAACTAAATCCTCTAAAGATTTGATGCTTGTATCTTTAGCTAAGGAAGATATTTTTTCTATCTTCAACTAAGACTGAATATTTTTTAATGATGGTTGAAGATTAGATAATGTAATAGCTGAATTTATGAGAGAATAATATATCATCTTACCATATTGTTCATCTAAATCAATATCGTCAATATGATGAATTAAATTTGCATCAAAAGAATAGATTGGTTTAGTGTAATCATCTACACTTTTAGGATGAGTGATTTTCGGTTCTAGGAAGGCTATTTTAATCTTTTCGTTCTCAATGTTGAAGGTATAAAGTATCATATGTTGTGAATTTGATGTTTGCTTCCAAAACTATAAATAATGTGGAATATTTCAAAGCTTCAATCCTTGACTTAATTTCCTTGTAAAATGTAAATATGATTTATTCTTTCCGATTTTGTTGCATTTCTCCTCTCCGAGATGATGATAAATTTGGTTTGGCTAAGGACACAGGATATCCTACAACCATTCCTTCTATCCTAGGATATGATGGCACACATTTTCCTATCATGACAATTAGGTGTTATTGTGTAGTATCTTGTTTTTGTGTTTCACTTGTATCATTTCTGTTTTGCCTCTTAGTGTATATTTTGAATTCTCTCGCCGAAATGTTTGTTACCATAGGGGATGCATTATCCCTTGGCCTTCTTTCTTGCTTTTCTTCTAGTATAGGATTCTATGATGTTGTAGATGATATAACCTGCTCTTATGCATCCTAAAGTGTATTATTCTTCCATTCATTCTAGTTCATGTACTGTTCTATCTTAGGCCTAGGAGTGTGAGCATATGGGGTAGTTGTTTTCTCTACCCTTAATTTTGAAATAACTCCTCGGGGATCATAAAACTAGGTGAAACTAAGTTTCAAATTCTTATGTTTCAAAAGAGTTTTTTATTTCTTCCCTAATGATCTAGCATTATAGATAAAAGGACCTACTTGAATTTTGATTTTAAATTGAGCCTTCTTCTTTTATGGTGAAAAATTAAGTTGATCAATGTTGATCATATCTTTGATATATTCCAATGAAAAAATTCAAATAGGGAAAAACTTAGGTAATGTATATGGAGGTAGTGAACATCCATAGATCCTAATATCTGTATAATTTTGGTATGAATACCAATCTCTAGTTCTGGTTTGTTCACTAAGATGTAGTATTTTCTAATATCTCACCCACTCCTTTGTTCTACATCACTATTTTACAAGAAATAAACAACATATAAAAACTAATCCAAAAAGTTAGTGAATTTGAATTTTGTGGTGTTATTCCTTACCAAGGAAGTCTAGTGGATTACTTATTATCGATTTCCTTGGCTTTCCATATTTTGTAAGGGAAAAGAAAACCTCTCTGGCAGGTAAAATGGGAACAAATAATCTAAGACAAAATCATATTTGAACACTCCTTCTGTAGAGAATTTCATGAACTAGTCATGAATTAATTCTACTAAGAATTCAGTGTAATTGAAGATAAGATATGGCTTTTCATTAACTCATAAAACTGACAAGAAACCTATAAGGACCTTGTCGAGCCATTGATAGAAATAACAACCTAGCAGACATGGGACAATGAATATTATTTCCTTGGTTATTTCTGGAAACTTAGATGATTTATATGGTGGGTTTCTTTTACGAAATTTAACATTTTCTCGTAGAAAGGTTTCAAAAATCTTGGCTCTTTGGGGAAAGTCAAGCTGTTTTAGATATCCATTAGGGATTCTAGAGAAAATGGATGCAAGGGTTGATGGTTTTGAGTATGTAACATTTGATTAATTGATTTATTATTAATTGTGAAAAGAGATTCATTGTTTTTGGAAACCACTTATCTTTGATTGGGAACATACCTAACATGAAACCATGAAATAAAATCAGGGAAATGATGGGTTTGTGGAATGATAAATTGAGGTAAAGATGAGTGTTATACATTTAATTCATCACTTAGGTCTAAAAGTTTCTATTTTAACCAATTATGGATTTCATAAATATCGAATTCACAATTGGTTTCAGAAAATCTATAGAGTTGGTCGACTAATGGATGATGGTCTAAGTGGATAATGGGAGGAAGCATGGGGTTTTCTGAAGCTTTTGATTTCTTCTTCAAAGCCATGACTGAAATAAAAAGGACTTAGAAACAACTGTAAATACCTGGAGAAAAATGGTTCCTTTGTTGAATGATAGCTAGAATGGTCTTGTCAATTCCAGTGGTCACTTTGGCAGTTGATCAACTTGGTATCTAGTAGAAAATGGTTTGGTTTATGACTTTGTATAGAAGAGAAAATACATGCAATAAATAACTTTAATGTAACATAAAAATGTTTTATGTAGGTTAAATCGTTTATCTATTAAACGGGCATAGGGGAATTAATTTGTAATGGGAATATGGTTGGCAAATGGGGAGCTGATAGTTAGCGAAAATGGGAGTTTTGTTTAAAACTATTGAGAGTGGTGTAATAGGCTTATCGATGGGAGAGAGTGGATTTTGGACGGGGTAGGATGTGGTTTGTGGTATTGGAGTGATGGGGTGCAAATAGAATGCAAGAGGGGCATGTGGAAGAGGAGGTATGAGGGTTGACCACTTTTTGCACTCCCCCTCATTGATGAAACTTTAGATGGGCTTCGGGTTGCGGAGTGTTATGAGAGTCATTGATCTCCTTCACGCTGAAGATCACATACGTCAAACTTTATTATATTTAACAAAAATGAAAGAATCGTTTTGTTCGTCTTATTCACAAAATAAAATTTTTGTTTTGTTTAATCATGTTTAATATTTAATCAACATGATTTATTATTGAAAAAGTAGCATTTTAGCTAATGCACTGTATTTTTGGATTTTCTTATATTTTTTCTTTTTCTTTTCTCATCATTTCTCTTATATATATTATATATATATATATATAAACATCTAACTTATCAAAACAATCAATGTTAGAATAGAAGGGATGTGTTGTAGCTGTGACAAACGCCCTCCAAAATTTTTCCTATGCTTGAATTTTGGAGCCTATTATGGATCTTGCAATTAGTCGTTCCATAGTCACTTCTTTGTCAGTTGATTCTTTTGAGCTCCCTTATTCGATTGAAAGTTTTGAAGTCACTTTCTCACACATGCTTAGATTGTAATGAATTCATGAGCAGATTCCTTCTTGCAAGATTGAACAAGCCTCGCACAGTCTGAAAAGATAGTTCCTATGTAGAATTCAATTCATGTCGACACTTGGTGTGCATTGTCATTGACAATTTCTGACTTCTGGCTATGTTTGTACTTCTATTTTAGTGAGTTTTCAAAATTATCACTTTTGCACACCTTCTCTTTAATGAGGGCCACTTTCATGTTTCTATCACTTTTGATTTCTTTCACTTTAATTAGTGTCATTATCATGCTAAATTCACTCTAGCATGTGTCACTTTCATCGTCATTTGCATATCACAACTGTCATTCACACTTTTCTGTTCATATGGAAAATGTCATATTTTAGCAGGGGAAGTGTTAGTTATTGTGTAAAATGGAGTTTTGGTTTATTTCAAAGGGTAACTTTTGTTATGGCCTAAATCTGCCTTAGGCTGAGAAAGGCAAGATCTAGGGTAACATCAAACCATGCTTAACCTGGTAGCTAGCCCTACCAGGTTGGGAGAGGGCTCTCTCCTTGTCAATCTCAGCAAAATATGATCAATGAGGCTTGAGATGACTGTTGTGAAGACTGATTTTAGGCTAGGTATGTGTGCAGTAGAGTTTGATTAAATTTGATGCTGTTTTGTTGGGTCAAATGGAAAGGCAGATTTGGGTCTAGGGAATGAGGCTTAGTTTTGCAGAGATCTCTATGGCGCAAGGTAGGCAAATGATCTGGCACTTCAAATGGAATGAAATGGAGAGATTTATATAGGTGAGAAGTTGAAGAGGGCAAGAAAGTTTTAGGGATTCTCTTCAAACAACTGAAAACATAAATAGCTAAACAAAACTTAGGTACAACACTGCAATTTCAATGGATTCTACCTTTATCCTTGTTTGATTTAGTTAATATGAAGTAAAGAGAGATGATGGTATACATAAAACACATGTAAACTTACAATTATAGAAGGAAACACAATACCAAAGCAAGATGCCACATGAATCCCATAGGGTGCTGCAAACCCTGGTCTATTCCTTAGCCAAACTACTGAAATGAAGATACAATGAAGCTCCAAACTTTCCCAGAAGTCCAACCTTTGCTAATGCCTGAAAGATCATAATATGTAGGCAAAAACAACTCATCCTAGCCTCTAGGGGTCAAGCTTATGAGTTTAGGAGCTGTTCCAACAAATTATAAATTGAGAACTAAAATGTAGGCAGTAGAACAATTTGCCTCTAAAAACTAGGAAACTGATTCATTCAGTTGCAAACTACCTTTTCATGGATGAATCTACCTCTATGAGTGAAAATCTAGCATAATTACATCAAAATCCATCAATTTACATTAAATTACATCATGAGTTTGACAATTAGAAGGAGAAAAGTCAAACTATCAAGAAACTAGGCGACAAATAGAGTATTTTTGGCCAAACTGAGCAAAATTCCTCCAATGCGCCACGT
Organism: Pinus taeda; assembly: GCA_000404065.3. NCBI lineage: Eukaryota > Viridiplantae > Streptophyta > Pinopsida > Pinales > Pinaceae > Pinus > Pinus taeda. The sequence continues at coordinate 21,940 of APFE031203212.1, read as the reverse complement.
TGATTTCCCTATGCGTGGCACCTTTTTGCATCTGCTTTTGGAGGCCTTCTCAGTGTCCAAATTTTATCCAAGTGTGCATGTTGGAATTTTCTACCTATATATTTTCCAAAACGAGTGTAATTTTTGAATTTGGCCTCCATTTGGCCCTCCAAAACTGATTTCTTCCAGCACTGCTTCTTGTGTGTCCAAAAAGGGGTAGAAAGGTCATTTTTTAGGTGTTTTTGACCTTTTTGGAAGCTAAAAACTTGTCAAAATTTCTTTGCCATTTGTGGGCATGCATATTTTTTCATGACAAAATCCAAAAATTCTGAGTTTTCCTCAAAAGGAGGTCCTCATCAAAAGCGAGCGCCAGGTGGTGCGACACATCGGGCAGAAAAACCTGTGTTTTAGGCCAAAAATTTGAAAATTGCAAAAAGTGTCCAAATGTTTTTGAAATTTGGGCTGAGTATCCTCCATTAAGTGCCATGTTGGGCCAAGGAATCCTTAGCTGAGATCTGAAGTATATCTTTCTCTTTTCGATTCCTTGATGATTTCTTCAACTTGGCCTTTAGTTTCTTGATTCTTGTTTTGCACACTTTGTTTCTCACCAAGTAATGGTAGGCCATGTACCTCAACATAGTTTTCTCCTTGTTGGCCTTCTCTAGTAGCTTTTCTAAGTGGATATTTCCCTCTCAAGCCAAGACTCATGATCAACATTGATTTCTTGTTCAAGTGGTGTGAATTTCACCTTCCTCCTCTTTGCAACTTGCTGGTTTTCTTGTATGTTTTGTAGCTCCATTATGGTTTGCTGATCCTCAAGTTGTTTGTTTCTTTGCTCTAGATATTTTATTATCCACTTGGCTCTTTCTAGGTTGAGCGAAAAATCATTAATGTCTGCATGTTGCTCGTGAATGACCTCCTTGAGCTTTGAGATTTGTGGGCCGAAATTGGTGTCATCATCCTGAATGGGAATGAAATCTGTCTCCTACCCTCCTGAAGGCCCCTCATAATGCAATGGCCACTTGCCCTTGTCCTGAACCTACTCTACTGATGGAGGAAGCAAGAACCCTTCCACCCTAGGTGGAGATAATACTCGCTTTGCTACTACAAACAACCTTCTATTGCCCTTTTGGTAGGTGATAAACACTGGGACACTAGCATTTGTGTCTCATGAATCTCCTGCTGATGTGAAGGTCCACCTATCTCATGAAAAGCTACTGGAGACACTTGAGGACCTATGAAGAGATCATGTGAAATGAAATTCTCCCATAAGATATTTTGTAAACCAAGCAGATGCAAGACCACAATTTTAGTTAGTGCAAAATGATATATGTTGTTATACTGCTGCTGAGGAGACTTCCTATACACTAAGGTGGTCATCTTCTCAATGTTCCAAAAAATGAAATAGGGGAAACTCATCATTCTCACCCTAGTAAAGTGCATCAACAGTTTGATGTGATAGGCATATAGGTGAGAAAATCGGCCCTCACAACTGAAATACTTAATTATGAGTTTCATCAAGGGAGCATATGAGTCTTTCAGATACCGGAAGGAAAAAACTCTGCTGAGATGTCTTTGATAACCAACCTTGATGTAAGGCACATAATGTTCTCTGTCAATCTGTTCCCTTTTATTCCACTACTCACCGACATTTGGAATGCCATTTGCTAGAGAAATAGACTCTGGTGTTAAGGTAAATGTCACACCTGCTAGAGTGACTTGGCCATTATGAATATGGAGCACAAAAAACCTAGCCAACTCATGATGGTACTGGACTCTCTCTACCATCTCATAGAAATGATAACAAGATTGGTGTTGGAAGCATGTTACAGCAAGAGGGCAGGTCTACAGCTCGACAAGTGAAGTATGCTCCTCTTGTATATGTTTATCACCCTTGTGAGGTCTTCTTGGCGCATGCATTTCTCTAGAAGAATCACTATGTGTTTCCTCATATCAGTCATAGGAAGGATCAGACTCCATGTTTGCCAATGTTTGAGTTTTCTTAGATGAGTATGAAGAGATTTATGGTGTCTTTAGTTTTCTACTACCAAGGATGAGAATGTATGAGGGACTGTGGAAAGAAAGTGTATGAGGGGTTTTAGGAATGTTTGCTGACAGGATTTTGGGGAATAGAAGGGTTTTAGGGACAATAATTAGGCTTTGGGATAGCAATTAGGGTTTTGGAATTTGTAACTAGGGTTTGGGATAATGGGAGTTAGGGATATAGGGTTAGTTAATTTATGGATATGGGGATTAGGGAATGAGTTGATGAAACTGGAAAATAAATGAGGGAATCAAAGAGTGAGAGAGTGATGGAGTGGACTTGGCAGCGAAAACACAAATTGTAAACCCTAAGCAATTGTTTTTGAGCAAAAATTGCAAGGAGGTAGGGTTTCAAGTTTATCTCATTAAATCACCATAAAATTTAAGAGAAACTCATTCACTGGTAGTGGAAGCAGGGTTGACTTACTTGAATAGGTGGAAATTGAGTAAATTTGGTAGTTTGAATGAGTTTGTGGGTGAAATCGGTTTTGAAGCCCTGTGTACTGCGCCAGAAACCCAACGCGCTACACCACTTCAATGTGTTGCGCCTCTGTATCATTTGCACTATAGAGGGTGGCCCAATGCATCGCGCCAGCTCTATGCGCCACGCCCACAACCCAATGCATCACGCCCCTGAAACTTGCCAATTTTGCTGCAATTTTTCTCTTTTTCTCCAACATGACCTTTCTCTCATTCTCTCCTTTTTCTTTAGATTAAAATGAGCTATCTAAACATAAAAAATGGTTTATATACAAAAGATTTAACATTTTCCCTCATGAAACCCACCTTTGTAATGTTAGCATTTGACTTGCTTTTCAAACTCTATTTTTGGGCAGTTTCCTTAATTTTTGACTTTGATGAACTAATGCTTTGATTTTTTGTTTTCCTTGTAGGCGATGGAGATGTTGAAGCTTTGAAAGGTGACTAGGGTTGCCATTGAAGCTATTACATATGAAAAAACTGAAATTACATCAAATTTATATATGAAAACATAAAATACTATGTTTTTCTTCAAAACAGGGTTTTGAGAAAAAATTAGTCTCTGAGAATGTGATTATGGAATTTATTGTTACTGGAACTTTATTTGACTTCCTCATGTGCCTGCTGACCATTATTGAGCATTTTGAATTCCTTTTTGATGAAATCCTAGACCTAATGAGACTGAAACCCTAAAAATAACATTTGCAGATTTAAAGACAAGAATTGATTGCAGATGATCTAGATGAATGAAAATGGGCCAGTAGGTAAAGGAAACGAGGAAAACTGTATAATAAGCCACTATCGTTAGATGATCCATGATCCTAATGGAATGCAGCTAATCGAGTGAGACACCTCACACGCAATGCAACAAGAGAATTTGATCACTGATGGAGGGATGAAGATACCAACACTAACAACTTTGGTGTTGATGTGTCACTTGGGGAAAGTCATCTTAATGTCATCAAATTGAGGGAAGCATGTTATTCACATAGTATTAGTGATTAATGTTGTATCTTAAACTGTTCTAAGTGTGTGATCACGCTCAATTTTTTTCCTTGTTTACTTTGGTCTCATTGATTCCACACTTAGCCTCATTCAGAAAATTTCACTCCCAGGAAACTTGACCTCACTCAGCCTCCTTGAACTATGCATTGTGTAATATTAACCTTTAATCACTGACCTTAGCTCTTGGAACTATACATTGTGTAGTCACAATGTCCAAGTTTGACCCTTGCGCTCCAGAATTGTCCAATTTTTGTCTCCCAGCTAGCCTTAAGTACACAATATGTAATGTCAAGCCTCAAGTTTCTAACCCAACCCCTTGATATACACAACTGCACAATCGTTGAGAATATTATCCCTCTATAATTTCACATTGGGAAACTTCAAGCCTCAAGATTGAACCTTGATCCATTGAGCCCCTAAATTGTGCAATCACCTAGGATGTTCTCATGTTTGAACTATAAATTGAGAAACTTCGAGGCTCAAGCTTAACCTCCTCAGTCCCCCAACTATGCAATCACTTTGACCAAACCCTTCTAATTTTGCACTGCATAGTCTTAATTCTAAAGCCTTCATATTGAGCCATTGATTCCTAAATTTTGTAGCCCCTTTACCTAGGCCTCACGGACTATGTATTGCATAGTCTCAAGGCTCAAGCCTTTAGCCTGAGTCCTTGAGTCCCTCAACTATGTAATCCCTTAAGCCTGGACATCCTGAACCATGGATTGCACAATCGCAAGCCATAGTCTTGGACCTTGGCCTCTAGAGTTGCACAATCCCTAATTCATTCATTCAATTAGTCACCAATTCTATCCCTACCTAGTGATTTCATGAAGTATCATAAGATAGCAGTTTATCAGACTCATGTCATATTTTCATGAGTGGATTTCAGTCATACATATTCTATTATTCCACGACATGATGATGATGAAGAAGACCATTATAGAAGACACCTAAGGAGCTAAGCATATAAGATAATCATCAGTGAATAATATGAAGGAACACTCAATTACAACAGAAGACTAAAGATCAGAGCCACATGAATACTCCATCTAGTTGACATCCCTTTCGAGCATGAATATGAATAATATATCATATCTCTCATGAACATGAAGTATTAGATACATCTCTTATTGAATACGGAAAGAAAGAAGAAAAAATAAAGATATCTTCCCACTACAACATGAACATGTCATCCATGTCATTAGTGTCATGTCATGTCGTATCACAAGCATTATTTGCCACGTTATTTGTGGATTATGTAAATTCAATATCAGAGAAATGTAATATGAAGTGGAAGTCGAAGATCCATCCATGTAATATGAGAACTCATGTAGGAAGTTGGTAGGTCATTGAAAAGTCAAAAAATGATAAGAGTAGTCCAAGAGTCACAAGGGATGTGAATGATCAGCCCATTTGTTACATATAAACCCTTATTAATCATGTAAATGAATTTTCACCTTGGTTTCTCACACTAGGCATCAGAGAGGAGGATATATGTTTTGGAGGAGCGAGTGACGGTACTAATGCGCTGCTAATGGGGCTACTGTTGTTCATTGTCTCGATGTATCTTAGAATTTTTACTTAATTTAGAAGCTCCTTCAGCCAACACACTTTCATGCATATTTCATGAATATTGTAAGACAATTTTTTGAATGTTTTTGATGTATGTTCTTTCTCATCTATAATAAGGAAACTAAACTATTTCAGTGGATTTGGTTGTAGGTTTTAACCTCATACAAAATTTACCTGCATACGAATTCTAAGAACAAAAAATAAACAATGCAAGGGCATAACACATAAAACTCATATACATAGAGATTTTCCCCTGGATCCCAAAACCGGGACTACTAGCTTGATTTTCATTATATTCCTTTCAATGTTACAATACATATTTATACATGCCGAAACATCCAGTACCATGGACCAAAAACCATCGCATCCAAAACCATTGGCCGAAGACCATCGCGTCCAAAAACATGTGCAAAAATCATGCACAAAACCATAGGTGGGTCTACCCAACCTAACATAGGTTCCAAAACCAAAATTTTCTGGAGTGCTACCCCAAACCCCGTAGAGTGGGGTTACCTGAACACCTCAAACCCTTTGTGACACCCCTACCATGCAATCAGTGCTCTTACTTTCAGTCTTTGCAACCTTCCTCCAATGATCAAACATGCTCTTACAAAAAGTGATTTTAAGGTGTCAAGGTCAAATTTTGTCATTTCAGTGAGTCTTCAAGAAAAATTTGGTCACTAAGCATTAGGTATAGGGTTTGATTTTACTCCTTTCAAAGTTTTCCGAATGACAGTCCAATGCATCATTCAGTTGAGTGCACCATCATTCAGACGGTTGTCATCATCATGTTAAGTCCCACTGGATCATTTTACAGCTTGTTCATGCTTCACTTGTGCCTGGGTAAGGTTCATTTCCCTCTCTTAAGGTTTTGAAGGCAATTTCTCTTGGATGGTCAAATCATCAGCAAAAATTGTATCCTGATGTTCATACCCTTCCCCTATCCTTAATGTACCTTATTAAACACTTCCCATCACTGAGATCCCCCAAATTCCTCATTTTCGTACAAACCCTAGTTTCTTGCTACAACTTGGAAATTTTCTAGGCTAGGCCTATGTTTTTCCATTTTGGATCCCTTCCCCTCACTCAATCTTTGAAATTCCACTTTCCCCTGCTTCCTAGCATCCCTCCCTACTTCCCAAAATTTTCTCAAAAATTTAGAAGCCCCTTATCCCCTTCATTTTGTTTCATTTTGACAAATCCCCTGTTCCACACATCGAGATAGGTTTTACTCCAATGATGTTTCTGAGCAATAAAAGATGAATTTTGGAAAAATGAGAGAGGTTTTTGTCCACAATAGGCCAAGCAAGGAAAAACTCCTTCACTTTTTACACAAGTGTCATGGTTTTAGAGAAATGTCAAACATACAGTTGCCTCGGGAGAATTGATGCACCTCTGTAGTGAATTTGGGAAAATCAAGTTTTCTCCTAGCTTGGTTGGCTAGATGACTTTATTGATGAGTCACATGATAACTAGACACAAATAGATTTCGAATGAGCTACCATAAGCTCAATTTGGAGTTGCGAAAGACCTTCAAACGTTGACTGCAATAGCACTCTACCTTTAGGCAGCCTCATTTGGCACATTTTGACCTGTCTTGGGAGATTTGATTTTTTACAGGCCAAATGAACTCCAAATTAAAAATTTCTAGTTCGGTTGGAAATTAGACTCAAAGATATTTCCAAAAATCTATCTCGTGCCCAATTTGGACACTAAGAAGGCCTCCAAAAGCTCCTGCAAAAAGTGCTATGCATTGGGTGGTGGCGCAACGCATTGGGCAGGTGGCGCAACGCATAGGGAAGGCGCGGTGGACTGGGCTGCATTTCTCAGTGCAAAAATACACTGGCATAGTGCATAGGGAAGGCATGGCGCATTGGGCTTGAGGCACAATGCATAGAGCTGCCAAGCCCAATTTTCTCAAAAACTTCATCAAATCACCCAAAAACTCATGGATCAGTCTTGTGACAAGTAGGTAGAGCCTCCATCATTGTTTTTATCCCATGTTGGTGTTTGTTTGATGGTGCTTGTGGCATGGTGAGTGCTCAAAGGGAAGCAAACCCTATTATGACATATTGCTACTACCAATTGATTTTGATGATGATGCACATATGGAGCATGATGGATGCTAGGTTATTATGACTTTACTATAGGATGTTCATTGATGGGATGCAGATGGCCAAGGTGTTGAGTGGCCATGTACTAGCATAAGATGATGTTAGTACCTCTATTTGTTGTTGCTACATTTTGAGAGCTTATGTCATAGCTCGTGGAGGCCTTGAACTTGATGGATATCCCATGTATTACATTTTTATTGCTATTTCCACATCGAGCATATGTTGATGCTCATGGTTGCCATGTACTCATGAAATTTCATGTTTTGGGCATGTATTGATGAGAGCATATTTATGTTCATTGTTTCATCTTTTGCAAAGGATATTACTGCTAGGGTTTTATATTGATTCATCTTTTGCAAAGGATATTACTGCTAGGGTTTTATATTGATTGTTTGACTCCAAACATCTCCTCACTTCATCACTTCCTCAGTCCATATTTCCCTTGTTTTCCCTATTCTCCAAAATCATACCCCCTAAATTCACTAATCCCATACCCCTGATTCCTATTTCCCAAAATCCCAAACCCTAGTTCATATACAAAACACCTAAGCCATTCCCCCATCTCATTTGTAAAATCCCTAAACCCCAAACAATCAAGTGACTATCCCATTGTCTCCACATTTGACAAATCAGAAGTTTTAAAAGGGAAAATTTCACTTGGTTACAGTCCTTTGTTCCTGCTATCCTATTTCTCCCACAGTCTTTTCTCTTTGGCACACATTTTGCACATAGCTAGAAATTGGAGATAAAGACACCAAGTTCTCATTTCTCATTTTCAACAAACGAAACATACACTTGACATACACCTTGCAGCACGATGGAGATGGACATCGACATATCATATGAACAAGACAATAATTTCCACCACTGAAACGGCATGCACCAGGATGAAACTAAAACGTTGAAAAAGAGAGGATAGACTCCAAATCCATCTCCATATCACATGAACAAGACAATAATTTCCACCACTGAAACGGCATGCACCAGGAGGAAACTAAAACGTTGAAAAAGAGAGGATAGACTCCAAATGTTGGCTGAAGCCTCTATGGCTGAGCATGATACTTGATCAGGCACCTTCAGTGGAGAAATTTTTTTCATTTTTGACTTTTTTCGTTGCAAAACAGAGTTTTCTGCCCAACACTTAGTGCCACTTGGCACGCGCTTATGATTGGTACATATTTTGGAGGAAAACTTTACATTTTTGGGTTTGTTATCATAACTTATGCATGGTCAGGAGTGGCTGAGGGATTTCATCATGTTCTGGGTGACCTAAAGGGTCAAAAACACCTTGCAAATGGCCTTTTTGCCACTTTTTCCACACACAAGAAGAAACCTTGGGAGATTGGATATTTGGAGGGGAAAATGGACACCAAATCTAGAAATTCTACTTGGGATAGAAACTAGACAGGTAGGGCTTTCCAACGAGCTATCATGAGCTCAATGTTGACTTTGTGAAGTGCCTCACAATCAGCTCCAAAGTGGCATGGTGCATAGATAATTTGGGCATGGTGCATAGAGAAATTTGGCCTCATTTTCACTCTTCAGCTCAGAAATTCGCTCAGTTTTGACTAGTTTTATTTTTTGATGTAGCTCTTGATCTACCATGATGTAATTGCATAACCATGATATAATTTTGGTACATATTTACTTGTTCTAGAGGATTCATTTACTAAAAAGTCAAAATTAAATGAATGAATCAGTGTCCTTCCATATAGAGGCAAGTTGTTTGACTGCCTAGATTTCAGTTCCTTGTTTAGAATTGGTTCAAACAGTTCCTAGAATGATGAGCTTGACCCCTAGAGGCAAGGGAATGGGTTTTTCTTGTCTATATTATGTAATTTCTAAGTCATTTTCATGGTTGGACACTTGGGATTACTTGACACTTCATTGTACATTTGATTTTTGCATTTTTGGCAAAGGAAAGACCAGGGTTTTGCAGAACTTATTGGGATCCATGTGGCTTTGTGTTTTGATGGTGTTTTTCTTCATGTAATTGTAAGTTCATTGATGTTTTATGTATGCCACTTCCATTCTCTTTTCTTTTGAAATTAAACAAATTGAGTGACAAAGGTAGAATTCATTAGCTTGTTGTGCTCTGCCTATTAGTTTTGTTTAATTCTCAAATGTTTTCTTCAGTTTGAAGGGGATTCTTGATACCATCTTGCCCTCTTTAGCTCCTCAGCAGTATTTTCTATCTGTTCATTTAATCTAAACCATCAAAACTTTTGCCTACCTTGCCCCAACTGGAACTCTGCAAAAATTTGGCCTCATCCCTGGACCCAAATTTGTCTTCCCCTTTTTCCAACAAAAAACCCCATGCCTAGCCTAAAATCAGTTGTTAAATTAGTCATCTCAAGCCCCATCGATTATCTTTCGCTGAGATTGACCCGGAGAGAGCCCTCTCCTGTCCTTGTAGGGCTAGCTATGAGGCTGAGCGTGGTTTGATGTGGACCTAAAAGCTTACCTTTTTAGCCTGAGGTAAATCTAGGCTCTAACAGGTGCAACGAAGGAGGGGATCACCCCACCCTGCCCTCTAACCCCCCGGTTAACTACGTGGTCTAGTCATGGAAATAATATAACACAACCCAACATTCTCCCACTTGTTGTTTTATTTCCATGGGGGGTCACAAAAGAGCTTAGTCATTTATCCAACCCTGCAATGCCCAATGTTTCTCTAAACCAAAAGAACTTCTTAGAGCTCAAAGATTTTGTCAATGCATCTGCAGTATTCTTCAAATTGACCACCTTTACTGGAAACACCTTTTCATCTTCTACCATATCCCTCACAAAGTGATATTGAACGTCAATGTGCTTCATCTTTGAATGATAAGCAAGGTTATTTGCTAAGAAAATTACAGTTTGGATGTCACAATCTATCCTTATAGCTCCCTGTACTAACCCCATTCTTGAACACAATCTCTACAAAAAAACTAATTCGTTACTTGCATGCGTGGCTGCCATGTAATTTGCCTTTGTAGTTGATAGTGCCCCTAGAGATTGTTTCTTACTTATCCAACTAACTGCACCTCTAAATAGGTTAAACACATACCCACTTGTAGATTTTCTCTGATCCAAATCTCCAGCCTAGTCTACATTAACAAAGCCATGAATATCCAACACTCTGTCCAATCTTGGTCTTCCTATGTAGCACAAACCATAATCACTAGTGCCATGCAAATACCTGAAAACCCGCTTCACTATTGTCTAGTGCTCCTTCCTTGGTTTTAACATAAACCTGCTCAATACTCCCACTACATGTGCAATGTCTGGTCTATTACATACCATCACATACATTAGGCTACCAATTGCACTTGCGTTTGGAACACAGGACATACCCTCTTCCTCCTCTTATGTCTTCGGACACTGTTGAGTAGATAACTTTACACCTACAACAATAGAAACCTTCACCGGTTTACTATCCTACATATTAAACCTCTACAATATTTTCTCAACATACTTCCTATGGTTTAACTACAGCTTCCTCTTTTCCTAATCTCTTTTAATTTCCATGCCCAGATATAGTTTTCAGCACCAAGATCTTTCATGTTGAATTTGAAGGAAAATTGGGTCTTCAAATCATGGATAATTTCTTTGTCATTTCCAACTAGCAACATATCATCCACATATAAGACCAGATAAATAACATGGTCACCAATTAATTTAAAATACAAATAGTGATCTTCTTTGCTTTTGGTGAAGCCAAGTCCCGTATAAATGTATCAAATTTCTAATACCACATCCTTTGTGACTATTTTAACCCATACAGAGACTTCTTTAACTTTCATACCAGTTCTTTCTTACACTTCACCGCAAAACCTTTAGATTGCTTCATGTAGATCTCCTCTTCCAGATCACTGTGAAGAAATTATGTCTTCACATCCATATGTTCTACCTCAAAATAAAAAGAAATATCAATAGATAAAAATAATTTAATAGAAGCTACCTTGGCAACAAGAGAAAAACTATCACCAAAATCAATTCCTAGCACCTCAGAATAACATTTTGCTACCAACTGAGCTTTGTATCTCTCCACCCATTTTGTTAGAAAATTATATATTATGAAGCAATGCAACACATAAAATATTGTAGAAATATGAACAAAGAAAATGCATAAAATAAGAGAGACACAAATATACGTGGTTCACCCAGTTTGGGCTACGTCCATGGAGAAACAACTAGTCCTTATTTTATTATATCATCCAACAAACTAAAGAGATACAACCTACAATAGGTCTATTGTAACTCCTCCTTCACTCTCAATCTCCTCTCTTTTCCTCACTCAAAATAAAGATATCCATAGACATAACACAATTCCCTCATATATAGTGAGGGGTTGCCTTCTAGGGTAAAAACCCTAAATTAAACATAACTTCTACCGTCAGATCATCCCCCTATTGAACTGCCCAGATTGACTAGAAATTAGTATACTTTTACAAGGCAATTTTACATCTATTTTTAGTTTCCGGGGAACTACCCCCGAACCCTTGCTAGGGGACCACTGACCCCCAGAACCCCCAGGTTGGCAGGACTAGCCCCCCGGCATGGAGGGGTGTATAGTATTCCTGGGGTATACATCTAGTTGAAACCTTTGAATACAGAAGAAGATAATTTAGGCTCCACACCCAACAATCTCCCACTTGGAGACTGATTATAGCGACTCCACCGCTGCTTCATTTGCTAGACAATGACTCCACTTTGGACCATGTTTCTCATCTTCTTCATCAGACTTGAAGGCCAATTGAAACTAAGTAGATTCTTAGTTTCTCCCTGGTTACAACTTTTGTTAACATATTTGCAAGATTCTAGCTAGTGTGTATCTTTTCCAGCTTCAACTGTCCATCTTCCAATTCTGATCGTATGAAATGGTACTTGAGCTATACATGTTTCATCTTGGAATGAAATGCAGAGTTCTTTCCACGATGTATGGCACTCTGGCTATCACTGTATAACTTGCCCAACTCTAGCTTTTTACCCAATTCATCCAGAAACCTTTGTAACCAAATCATTTCTTTACTAGCCTCTGTAGCAACAATATACTCTACTTTTGTTGTTAAAAGTACAACAAAACTTTGCATTTTTAAGACCCAACTAATATTTGTTACACATACAGTAACTACATATCCTGTAGTGATCCTCCTGTTATATGTGTCACATGCCATATCTGCATCAACATATCCTTGTAGAGCAATGTTTGAACCACCAAAGCATAATGCTTGATTTGTGGTACCTCTCAAATACCTGAGAATCCACTTCACTTCCAGCCAATTTTCTTTTCCTGGATTGTTCATGTACCTACTTACAACTCCCACTGCATGTGCAATATCAGGCCTTGTGCAGACCATTGCATACATTAAGCTTCCAACTTCTGATGCATATGGAACTTTAGACATATGAGCCATTTCTTGCTGAGTCTTGGGACACACCTCCTTACTTAATTTGAAATGGCTAGCCAAATGTGTACTAATTGGTTTTTCATTTTGCATATTAAACCTTTTCAACACCTTTTCTATGTACTCACTTTGAGACAATATTAGTTTGTGATTCTTCCTATCTCTAGTTATTCTCATACCAAGGATTTTTTTTGCAGCACCCAAATCCTTAATTGCAAATGAGTTTGCCAATTTCCTTTTGAGAACATTTATTTCCTGAATGTTAGGACCTGCAACAAGCATGTCATCTATATACAATACCAATATAATGTAGCTTCCATCATTTTTCCTTTTGATATAAACACAATGATTAGAGTGACATCTAGTGTAACCTTGTTCAGACATAAACTTGTCAAATTTTAGATACCACTGCCTTGGCGCTTGTTTTAAGCCATACAAGCTCTTCTTCATCTTGCATACTAGTTTCTTCTTCCCTTTTACCTCATATCCTTGTGGCTGGTGCATATATATCCCTTCCTCCAAATCCACATGGAGAAAGGTTGTCTTTACATATAACTTCTCAAGACGCAAATCTTCAGTTGCTAGTAGACTTAGAATAGTTTTGATTGAAGTCATTTTCACAACAGGAGAAAATATCTCATCAAAGTCTATAGCCTTT
>APFE031203210.1:270220-300304 GCA_000404065.3 Pinus taeda | reverse complement strand
AAAATTAATAGAGGTGAGAAACACTTATTGAATCATGTAGAAGCACAATAATTCCGTAGTCACTCCTTGGCCAATTAGACATATCAAGCAGTTCCGAAATCCATGCTTTCAGCAATCTTTGATTATAGAAAGTATGACAGTTACAGTGCGAGTCTCTCCTTGGAGAAAATGTTGAGATGAAGATTAAGCAGTGTCTTCGACTCACTGACCAACCAACCAACCCCTCACTACATCATTCAGGGTGGTATATATAAGCAAAATATCATAAAGTCATTTATTACAATTGACATAAATAGGTATGCTGAAGATCTTTTCTAAAACCTAAGTGTTGCTGGGATTAGATGCAGGTAAGTCTTTTAGGCTGCCCCAGAGGCAACTTAATCAAAAAGGCATGCAATGTGGCCTTTGGAGGCTGGATGCGGTGCTGTTGGAGTAATTGTGCTTCAGAATCTGTAGCTCTGTTCTGGTGCGAGGTAAATGTGCAATAATTATGATTTGAGGGTGTTTGAGTTGCTTCACCCTCTTTCTTTGACTTTGCTGGAATGTATTAAATGTTCTCCTACTTTGGGCCACTGCTTAAGATTTTCGATGATACTCTTTGCCGCTACATTGATGGCTTCCGCCGCCTGTTGATACTCTTTAACACGCTTGTTTCCCTGATGATTTGATCTGATACACTTTAATCTCGATCATTGGTCCTTTGTTATCTTTAAACCGGATTAATTTGGCACAATCGGGTGATTTCGGGCTTTTTCCCGTAGCGATGCGCGATTAACACTTCGCGCTAATCACACATCAAAAATTGCCTCTGTTTCTTGTTCTGGAGTTCCAAAGTGCGATTTTTCTTCCTACGCAAATTTTCGGCTTTTTGGGCTGCTGACGTCAGCATGACGTTAGCAGTACGACGGATGATGTCAGCCTGCGGTGGGTCCCTGGTACAGAAGTGACATGGTTGGGTGCTGATACTTGAAGGCGATGCGATGAACTTCTCTGATGTGATCGCAATATCGCATCAGCGGGGAACGGGAAGGTGTCTTAGTTGGACATGCGATGCTTGCGACTACCGACCGCCGATATCGCAATATCGCGTCGGGTAACTATGGAAGGGTCATAACTTATGTGGTGAGAATACTGTGATCTTGCGATGCAAGCTGGCTTACTAGGGTCTGTGGAGTGTTAAGGAAGTCAGAAAGGGGTTTATTTCGGTCGGAAGGAGTGAGTAAGTGGGTTAGAAAGGCATTTAAGGCTTCAGAAGGAGTCCGATAACCTAAAAAGGGATTTTGTACTCTGGAAGGAGTCCATTGTATTTGGAAGATGGTTTGAAGGGGCAGCATGAGGGTTCTTGCTAAGTTTCAGGTAAACTAAGAAATTCCCGGGGGTACTTATGGTTATTTTTCAACCAGGGGGGGTTATTTACATAGGCGATGATTTACATAATTTTAGTAGGGGGATGGGAAAATATAGGGAGCTAAATAATAATGTCAGTGGTTAATATCAAGATGGTAAGAAAGTGCTAATTTCGGGAGATCTTAGGCTACAACAAGGGGACAGAAGCTTATAGAGAGAGTATGGAACATCTTTGAGTAAAGCAGATCTTCACCCAAGCTAATGCTATGAAAACGATGGAACTTAAGAGGTATCAAGTAGATCTTGACCACTTTCGGGGAAGTTAGTTAATGATTGGGGAAGGTGGAGAGAGGGAGTTAGTTATACCTGTTTTTGAGCTTCTCGCATAGAATTGCCTGGTGATTGTGTCCTGAGCAAGGATGATGCCGGGAAACCTAGAACTGATAATCAATCAAGATTCAACAACCTCAAAACTACCTACCCAGCCTACTTACCTAACATTTTTTCTTCTTTTGATTTGGGTGCACTTAGACTTGCAGACCCGTCATTTCAATTTTTCTTTTTCATGCTTTCCTATCTACAGACTACCCTTATTCCATCCAAGGGCCGAGATTAAGCTGTTTGGCTCCTTTGATTCTCTACCTATCTAAGAATCTGCAAAGATTAAGATGTTTGGACAGATTTACATTCTGTATATTCTTAAACAGGAAATTTAAACCTAGGGAGACCAAGATTAAGCTGTTTGGACCTCCCTTTAACTGAAAATTGGCGACACCGGAATAACTTCTAAAAATTTGGAAGGCAGTTAAACGAACTCTGAGTAGCCTTCTTTGCTTGGAGACTGTTAAGCAAATATGGAGCATTGCAGCATGCAAAGTATGACATATTTGGCTTGTAAAAATGTCAATGATGAAATATGATTAACCTGCTGCAGCAGGAGGCTAACACCACCAAGTCATACTAACTCCTAACATTATTATTTAGCTCCCCAGGTCATTCCTCTATCCCATACTATGTGAAAACTATATAAAAAACCCAAAAATACTAAATATTCATCCCCATGGCAACTATAGCCTAATAAATAAAAGTCCAAGAAATACTAGGTCTATTTGGGGCCTTAGTATTAGCCCTTCTACGCTCGTTTCCCTTGGGATTTATTTAAACCTCTGGTTAAATAAATAACCATGCTAAACCCCTCCCCTGCATGCTAAACCGCTCATCTTCCCCTCCTGTCCACCATCAGATTGTCTCTCCCAGATCTGACGGCCCTCATGCATATCGGGCGCCCTTACATGACATCACAATAGTGCCCGATGGTCTACGGTTTGACCGTCATACACCGGGACACTTGTCGGCTTTTCATTGCGTCGGACTGCCCCTGACAGATACCGCCCCCGTACCAAAAGTGGTTCGACGCAAACCGCTTACCGCCCTCCCTTGTTGCCACTTCACCTCATGACAATGCCGCCACCTCACCTCCCACTATGCATCACCCTACTGCGTCACCCTGCCACATCACCTTGCTGATGTCATCATCTGTACTGGGTCCCACTACTGACATCATGCTGACATCACCCACCATACCGCTGACGTCACCCACCATACCGCTGACGTCATCCACCGAAAGGAAAGCGCGCAAGCACGAAATCGAGGCTTTGGAGGCCCGGAATCAAATTTTGAGGCAGTTTTCGATGCACAATTAGTGCTTAGCACTAATCGCGCATCGCTATGGGAAATAAGCCAAAATGGGGAATCTTTATTCTCAACAACTGTTTTTGTCGCGAAAGGGCAGAAAAGGGGTGATTTAACAGTTTTACCACATCATAGAAAGGAAGAAGCCCAGATTCAATCAAAGAGTATTAGTGAAGTGGCAGAGAGTACCAGATCAACCATATCAGAGCCGGGAAAGTATTAAAGGTCATCCAAACAAAGTCAATGAATACTAGAACAAAGTCACATGCCATTAAAACTAAATCATAACATATTTAATGGGAATCACAGTCACCTAAGAGCAGCAGAACTGACTAAGAGGTGCAAATGAGAAGTGAAAGGCGCAACAATTGCAGATTGGACAAGCAGAGCTTCCTGAGGATGACAGATAGCCTCATTTTGAAACAGCTGCCCCCAGCGCAGCATTAGATAGATATTTTCATTACTTATAAGACAAGTTAGGTTAACTGCATTTATTTCCTAAAAAAGATCTTCTAGCAAATCTTTATTGTAGATATTTTTCCTATAAATACATCCCTGAACAATGTAATAAGGGTTCGTGGGTTGTTTGGTTGATCTCTCATTTTGAGAGCTGAACTGTAAATATTTAGAACTTCTGTAATCAAAGATCGTTGGAATGCTTGCATCGAAACTGGCTGGTTGTGCTTTCAATGGCCGAAGAAATTGGTTTGGAATTCTCATGCTTACTCATGTTTCAATAAGTGGTTCCTCCCTTTGTTTATCAGTTTATACATAGCTGTATCAAATATATATCATAATCTAAGTTGTAGGAAAAAAGAATAGACCAGAATTGGTTTTCATGCCCTCTGTGCTCAATTCTTGCAACTTTCCATGTTTTCCTATAAAGCAGTAATGAATATGCATTCTTAATTGCGCATGTTTAAGCTATTCCTTTCACATATGAATGCTGTATGGGAATTCTTCATTGCTCCCAGATATCACTCATTCACTTTCCCTCTTTGGCTAACTGAGAGATCCTTAATTGCCTCTCATTCCCTAACCTCCATTTCACTCTTGTTCCAGCATAAAATCATTGTGCCATGTGTAGCTATCCTGCTCCATATTCCCCTCTTCTACCAGAGAAAAAACACCCCTCAGTTCACAGTCATGACTCCATGCCCAATGGTTTGAACTTATTACACTTTACATGTCATCTCTGTTTGATTAAGATCAACCCTCCCACTAGACCAAATCAAAACCCATGTGCATCATATCTAGCCTAAAATCACCCCTTGAACCAAGTTAAAATCCTGAAGAGAGAGCCCTCTCTGACTGTTGGTAGGCTAGGACCTACAGTCCAAAGATTGGTTTGTGGTTACCTCGGCCGTATTCCCTTGGGAGTCAAAGGGAACAACCTGAGTGATAACACCTCCGACGGGAGACCACGTGCAAACCATATCAAAATGGACCAACCCAGGAAAGGAAGCAGAGATACCAGCTCGGTGCAGAAAAGAGAAGAACTCAGGATTAACGATTCTGTGAATTTATCTATTTCTACATCTAGATATCTCCGTCATCATCCTTATATAAGGGATAGAATTGTTAGCTAGAGGATTATGCCTTTATGTAATTTCTTTTAAGAAGATCAGGGCTATGATCATTACGCCTTGTTAAGACTTGAGTTGCTGTAATTTTACTTCATGCATTAATACAGACTTGGTTACTCTTTTATCTTTGAGCCTGGATCAACCTTAAGCAGTGTACCCCTGGAGGCTAAGGGCCCGGCTCTGGAGGACACTTGCTCTTGTACCATTACACGTTGTTTCTGTGTGGTTTTCTTATCGACGTGATCTGGTAATCTGCCATGTTTTATAAAGTTTATGTTACATGCTCTGTTGTGTTTAACCCATTAAATGTTCTTACAAACAAAAGTGTTGTATTGACGTTGCATCCTGTTACCATTCCTTTAAGTGTTGGTATAATACGGTTAATCTCTACAGGATACTGTTGTTCCATTACAGAGTTTTTGTGTTATGTGATTGTGCCTTAGCATTACAGAATTTATCTTGGAAGTTCCGATTTTATATGATTATTGAATCCTTGAATCTTACTGTTTTCATCTTGAAATGCAATTGTATGCTTTTACTTAGAGCGATAAAGGAGTCATATTAAGCGCATTGTGTTTATATGGTTTTCAGTGTTGTTCCATCTTGGATCCGTAGGCAATGCTGTTCCATAGTGTGTGTACATCTTTAAGAACCAAGCATTGATGTTTGGATTGGTGTGATTGAATAGATTCACAGCTTGTTGAACTTAGTTACTGCTCACTTCTTTAAGTGATGTTCCATTTCTGAATTGTTGTTTCATTTTTGAATTGTGGTTCCATTTCTAAATTGTTGTTCCATTTCTGAATTGTTGTTCCATTTCAAGATTGTTGATTTTCTGTTTTCTTTACTTTCCGTTTCATTTCTTATTTGTTAAGGATGATCTCAGGCTGTAGTGAGCATCGACATCTGCTACCCGGCTCCTAGACCCCTGATATATTCTCATCAGTTTCTAAAGGGATGGGTTATTGCTACCGAACCCTTGACTGATGCATTGCTTTATATCAAAATGTGTGATTTAGCCTTCTGAAGTAGTTAAGTTGTAGACATGCATTAATTTACTTTTGTAGTTTTAAAGCAACTGTACTACGAGCATTACTCTGACAAATGCTAAGCCTCAGACTGAGACAATCTTTGAAATAGCAAAATGTTCCCGGATTGACATATTAATCTGAGGTAACTAGAGGTGAAAGAGACCCTTTTTATAGCTCTACAGTTGTGTGACTAGTTTATGTCATGGTTATTTCATGTATTTACTAGTAAATTTTAAATGGACTAACGAAGACCTAGTTGATGATTTAGTAGTTAAACGGAGAAGGTGGAGATCTTGATGATGATTTTTTAGAAGTTCTTCAGTCATTTACACTATGTCTTGTATCCTAGACCTATAGGTTGCATTGATGCCAAGTGTTTGATAGAATGCCAGTCCCAGTTGGGGATGCTCAAGCATTATCCTGAGGGTGGTTTTTGATTGATCAGCATGGCTACCATATTTTTAATGATTTCTGAAACGTACAATAAGTTTTAGGAAAAGGTTAGGATTTTGGGCTAGAAACGTGGCTCAAATCTTGGGGTCATTGGCATAGAACTGGAAATTATGGACCACATTCATTAGTAGGGATGCCTATGAGAGAAACTTTATGTTGTTGGTCACTTCGTTTCCCATAGGATGAGATCAACTGAGCATAAGAGTTACAAAATAGCTGCTTGTCCCAGGGAAAAGCTGTCTGAGTAGTTCGCTTATATCCTAAAGGGTTTGTTGATGATCTTGGATGATTGTATGTGATGTTACATTAATTTCACTTGCTTAAGGTGACATAAGAGTTCAAATTGAATCACAATAGCCTCTCTTATCATGTTTAGCCCGGTTGGCATGATTACTTTTTGTAGACATGGGAGGGGTGTTATAAAGTGGTATGCGAACGTCGTTGCAGTCTCCTTGAGTGAAGTTGCTTGGCCATGCATGCATGTCAGTTGCATGTGTGCCTCTTACTCTTGTATTCCATGTGATTTTTGCACTACATCATGTTGATCATTGTCGTAGTAAGCTTATCATGAGAAACTTGATGTTGATCTCATGGAATTGAGCTTATCATGAGAAAGTATATGCAACTTGATTACATCCTTGTATGTTGGGTTGCATTCTTGGTTATTCTATTACATGCATCAGTCTTCTAGATTGATTATAAGAATTGATCACTTATTCTCAACTACATGCAGTTATGTGTATGTTTAGTTGATTAGGCATTCCTTATGAAGGTTGATAGTTGCATGAGGCAATGTGTACAATGGAGTAATGGTTGTGGTCATGCATGTATGGTCTTGGTCATCGTTATGCATGAATACTAGGTAAAACATGCCTTGCGAAGTCATGGTATCAAATTTAGGTCATCAAGGTGATATTGGTACATTATGATGTTATAATGTTGGCTCAGATAGAGTACGAGATGAAAATTATCATAATCAAGTTGCAACATTCAACATTGGTGTAAGAGAGGATCAACATACAACTATTGTATGTTTTGCATGTAGGTATGTAAGTTAAGGATGTCTATATGCATTAGGTTTATATATATTAGGTTTATGTACATTTCTTTTGATATTATGGTTACACTCATTATAGATGTTAGTTGATTAGTGTAGTTATATGCACATGTGTTAGATAGTCAAGAATGGTAGGAACCCGTAGTTGTATGCATTGTTATTTTTTCTTGTATTACATAATCTAATGATTATGGTATATGTTGTTGAGGAGTATGTTATAGGTTAGCTTCCTGATGTTATATAATAGTGAGACTGGTGATTAGGTTATATGTTGTTGATGAAAATGATAGTTAGCTTGATGATTAGGGTTATAACATTTATACCTTGATGTTATATGTAGCATGATAAATTGGATTGGACTATGAAGATGGTTATGGTTATGATATTTAGCTATTAGACAACATTGAGCTAATCTAGATTGACTTTACATATGTTTCAATGATAACTATCTATGAGTTATGATGTAATCATGTTAGTTAGTTACTATTATTTATATCATGATTTATGTTAAGCTAATGTGTTGAGAAGTTATATTGTGTTGACTAGAATGATTATGGTGACAAGATTACCTCCCCTAAGACAAAATAAGGTATGAGTTTTCTTAGGTTGTTTATTTGGTGCTTGATTGTTTGGTTATGTCATCTAGTTGATTTATTTAACATGGTATGTTGCATGTTGGTATAATGTTTGATGACTTGCATAATATGAGTATGTGTCCAAATGATCTTGTATTAAGATGATTATGCTAATACATACAAGTTGAGATAGATGACATGTACTTGAGTATGATAGGTGATAGTTGTAGCATTGTGCATTATGGCTAATGACCATGAGTTGACTATGGATTATTACCTGATTGCTAGTCTTGGTAAAAGTTGATTTCAAATTGATAGATATGATTGTCTTGAAATGTGGAACATGTGGTTGAGATGTGTGAAAATATGCATGGAACATGCTTGGTATTAGCATGAAAATGTAATATTTGATGTGTTTATATAACTAGTAGTTGGGTGATGCGATAATTCATAGTAAGCCATGATTAAAACAAGGAAAAAGGTAAAAGAAAGGAATTGGGAAATAATTTCTTTTGCTAGGTTTGGAAACCTAATTCCAAACAAATGAGTGTTTTTCACACAATGAGTATTCTTAACCTTGATTTTGTTGACATTTTGTGGATATGTGATAGATTCATGAACATGCAATTGATATGTATATTAGTTGGTCTCTGGTTAAAGGTGGATTTGTCAAGATAATTGGAGTCCCTTGAGAGATGGTGTGCATGTGTTTAGTTGGAAGGAGTAAATATTGACATGACAAGGTAAGGTACCTGATGTATTGCTCTATTTATTTATGCACTGGAATTATGTGTTTGTGGTAGTATAGTCTAGGGAGTTGTGTGGCAAAAGAGATTGCCATGAATATTGAAGAAGGCTCAAGTTAAGCTTTCCTTTGGAAGCACTGGGAACCATGGGGATCAAGTGATGATGTTTGTTGTTAGTATTGTGAATTTCGTCTTTTACATTTGTTGGACTTGATTTGAGATTTTGTGTGTGTTTGGTGCATAGCTATGCCACTTTGCTGCGATGTTGTATTCCTATTATGGGTTTCCATGACCATCTTCTTGTTTGTGTGTTGGGTTGCCTTTCCAGGTTTAGGTCTTCGTAATTTCCTAGGAAAGAGGAATATTAGTGGAGATTGGGGAGAGTTGTGTAGTACCCAATACGTAAGGTACGACTTAGATTAATCTTTGTGCATGACTAAGCACAACGGAAGATAATATTATGACAATTGATTGTATTGGTTGGGTCCATTGTGGTATATGGACAATGATAGTATGGACATAAGAAAGGTAACTAGAAAAGGTAAAGTAAATATATATGAGGTGTGTAATTCTTTGGCTATGTTGGGAATGTTTGTTCTCAATGTCATACATGTTGTACACAGATAAATGAAGTTCATAACCTAGACCTTATGTTATCTAGTAATTATGGCATTACCATGATGATGCTGACGTTTATATATGTATGAATGTAATTATGTATGTAGTTGTATGACACGATAACGATTGTTTTATGCTAATGACTATATGTGTATGTTTGTATGTTGTCACTGTCTGATATGGTTGTCAGGGATCATTCTTGTGGAGGAATGATTTCTTATGCAGGTGAATGGCATCAAGAGATTCCCGGTTCATGAGGAATCAAGTGGGAAGATTAGTCACAAAAAATATATGAGGTCAGTATGATGTGGATATGAGTGAATATTATATACTTGTATTATGCAAATGTTAATGACAAGTAATTTGGAAGGTTACATCAATGAAATGGAAGTAGTGTGGTCTGCGACATGCTAGAACAAGCATAGATAAGACATTGTGAGAAAGGTTTCTTGGTAGATATAGTGTGCATTTCGATTTGAGGTACTACTATTGCAGATAGGTTGTATATGTTGTACATGTTGCATCTATGATGGTGTGCACATGCAGTTTTGTGTATACATACCATTTGTACATGCTTTTTATGCAACGTTATGTACATGATTGTACATATAATGTTGTATGAATATTGTATATGTAGTGTTGGGTATAGATGGTGTTATGGACATGATGGATATGCGATGTTATAAGAATATGGTGTTGTGCACAAGTTGGATATACAGTGCTTTGTACAAACGATACTATGTACATGTTGGATATGCAATGCTATGTAAATATGGTGTTCTATGCATTTTTTACATATGGTGTTGTTTACATAATTATATAAGTGGTGTTGTGAGTATGTAGTGTCATGTCGATGTTGTACATATGGTGTTGTGGGCATGTGGCGCAGTGTAAATGTCATGCATGTGATGTTATGTACATGTGGTGTCATGCACATGTCATGCATGTGATGATGTGTACATTTGGTATTGTGTACATGTTGTACAAAGGTGTAGTGTACATGTGGGGTTATGTCTAGGTTGTGTGCATGCTGCCATGTATATGTTATTATGTGCACACATTGTGCAAGTGGTTGCAATTTACAGGTGGTATTGTGCACATCTAGAACATATGGAACTATTGTATATGCATGTATTGCATGGTGTTGTATGATGTGTGTAGTTGTATGTGTGTGATGAATACTACGTGTATGTGCAAAGGATGAGGAGAAGGCTATAGGTGTTTTTCTGTTGTGGCAACCGATCCGGAGTGTGTGCATAATAAAGACAAAGATTGAATTTAGGTATTGATTAAAGGATAAGTATCACTATTTTACTTCAGTTTTATTATGCATGTTGGTTATGATTATGGTCTGTGATGATTACATGTGAGAAAGGATTCTCGTTTATGATGGTTACATATGATTTATAATGTTGATGGTTTTGTTTTGAGCTAACCTGATGTAATATATTTATACATGTCAATTTTGTCAAATATGCTAGTTTTACTTGTGCCAGAGAGTGAACAAGATTTCAAGTGTACCTTATTAATGAAGTACAAGTGAGGTATGATATGAGGTTATTTCAATTTATTTGAATCTAATGGAAATTATGTGCTGGGAATAGGAATGCATGAACATGCCCGGTTGGGTGGTTGAAATTGACTATAAGAATCAGCAACAACAATTAAAGAAATTGGAACATTGAATAGTATGTTGGCAAAGTACTTTAGCAGTAGGGCCATTATGGGACACTAGTACCCAATAGTTTCCATTGATTGCCATGAACATGCTATGACTAGTATGATGGTTTTGAGGTAGGTACATGACTTGGTTTTGTATCTTCTAATGCTAGGAAGACTTTCCAAGGGATGGATCGCTTGGGATATGGGATGACATTGAACTTGGAAGGTGAGTGAATGTATGGAAGGGGGTGACGAGATTTCCTGAGGAGTTGTGTAGTAGAGCAGGGAAGGTCATGGATATATTGCTTTTGGTCATTAGCATTTCCAGATGGAATAAGATTCACATTAAGAGTTCACCTTGGAACGATGGCCCAATAATTGTTCACTGAGGGGACAATTGGTACAGGATTGTAGTGCTAAACATTGTATGAAGCTTTGGCTATGGTACTGGATCTTAGACTTCCTAGGACGGAGGTGAATCTTGGAATTAGTTGGATGGTGGAGGCGTGAGCCTCTACATTCCCTTAGTGATCAATACAGGCATCATATCATTTTATTTGTTGGTTTAGCAAATGTGCATATGTGTATATGTCATTATTGTAAATACTGTAATGAGTTGTTCTATAATGCTCTAGTATGTGGTATGGTTATTATATTCTCATGTTGTCATGATGTTTTTATTCTGGGCAGGTTCTTCATTGTAAATACTGAAATGAGATAAGTTATAAACCTCCATTGGTAATATGTCTTCTTTTTAGCGGTTTTGTTGAGGTCTTAGTGTGCTCCAACATTGAGGATGGTGTTACCCATGTAGGAGGTTTCTGTAACAACCCTGGTGAAAATTTCATGTAGTAAAAGTTAATAAAATAAAAATAAGACCACAGGTAAGGGACACATATTGCAAGTTGAATGTTGGGAAAATATATCCTAGTGGGCATCACTGGATGTGTGTTTTAAGTAAAAATATTTGGCAAAGGCTAAGGGAAAGGCATTAAAAGAAAAAAGGCAATTTTGCACATTTATTTATGAAAATAAAGGAAATTAGGAGAAAAGGAAGGTAAATGTTCACAGGTTGCATGTGAGGAGTAAAATGAAGGAAAATAATGGAAAATGAAGAAATTAAAGGTCTCGTCGATAAAAAGTTTTCTGAGAATCAATTGACAAGGTTCATTAGTGTTAGGACTTGACATTGTAAGCTCTTCGTTAGTTCAAGTTTGGATCTCTCTCATTATTTTCTCTCTCACTCTTGGTCACTTAGAGCTTTTCTTGGAGCACTCTAGTTTGAATCAAGGAAAGGAAACACACACAAGGGAAAGGAAAAGAAAAGAAGGATAAAGGAAGGAAAGCAAGATCAAGCAACTTTATCTACAACACTTGTAGCTAACCTTGTGCACATGTTATTCACTAGCTGGTTGGACATGCATGACTGTTCATGTTGGTGTATGGTTCTCTTGTTGTAAAAGGCATGGTTTTACCATGTCCTTTTCTAGATGCCATGGTATGTTGGGATATTTTTCTTGGTTTTTGAGCTTTGGCAAAGCAAGATGGATTTCAGAATATGATGCAGAGGTGGTCTCAAGTTCCATTCCCAAAGCCCTAGGAATCCCTTTACTGATTTTGGCAAGATACATGGTAAACCATAAGGGAGAACTCTCAGCTTAGGGCTTAGTGATCTGGGTTTGGACTACAGTAAAGCTTGAGAGGCTAGTCTTGACTTAGGGTGTAGAGATCTAGGTTTGGATTATGTTAAAAATGAGAGACAAGGAGATAGAAAACTCCTCAATAATAGTGATAGATTCTACATGGCATTCAAAGTTATGTTCGGTTGTGATTGGAGCACTCGTTTTTGTGTGATCACGGTTTTTCGAGGGTGGACGTGGTTTAACCTCTAGATTCTGTTGGCTTTTATTGTATTGGTTGTTTTATGAGATCCAACATTCATGCTTGGAATATGCAACAGGGGTAACTTGCTAAAAGAGAGATTTCATCAAGCCATCTCTATGGTTGGGTGACACCTAGAAGTCCCGAACCTAATCGGATTTGCCTATGATTAATGAAAACTAATTTCTCTTACTTTTCCACTAATGTATATGAGGATTTAATGACTATCATATCTCTGATATTTACATGGTTTAATGCTATTTATAAGCATGGTTGTGTGATTGTTTTATGTCATTGTTACTTCACATATTTAACTGTAATTGTTAAATGGATATCAGCAAGACCTAATTGATGATGTAGTAGTTCAATGGAGAAGGAGGTGATCCTTGTGATGATGTTTCATAAGTTGTTTTAGTCATTTATACTATGTCTTGTATCCTAGACCTATAGATTGCATTAATACCAAGTGTTTGACAAAATGTCAGTCCCAGTTGGGGATGCTCAGGCCTAGTCCCGAGGTGGATTTTTGATTGATCAACATAGCTATCATGTTTCTAATGATTTATGAAAGGTACAATATGTTCAGGGTAGAGGTCAATATTTTTGGCTAGAAAAGTGGCTCAAATCCCCAGGTCACACGCACAATATTTGCAATTCTAGACCATAGTCATTGGCAAGCATGTCTATGAGAGCGAATTTAAGTTAATAGTCACTCCCTTGCCCATAGAATGAGATCAACTGAGGCCTAAGCATTGTAGAATAAAAGTTGGAACCAGAGATAGGTTGCTTGAGTTGCTAGCTTCTCTCTTGAGGGGTCTACCAATGATGTTGGATGATTGTATGTGATGTTCTGTTGATTCCACTACCTTGATGTGACATAGGAGGTTGAATTGGATCATAGCAGCCTCTATTCTCATATTTACCTCGGTTGGCATGGTTACTTTGGGTAGACCTGTGAGGGGGTGTTACAGAGTGATATCAGAGTGTTGTTTTTCTCTCCTTGGGTGAAGGATCTTCGTCATGCATGTGTGTCTCTTACTCTTGCGGTCCATGTGATTGTTGCATTCGGTGTGCATGTTGATCATGGTTGTAGTAAGGTTATCATGAGGAGCTTGATGTTGATTTTTTGGAATGCATTGTCATGAGTATATGAGTGGTTACATAAGTATATGCAGTTTGATTACATCCTTGTGTGTTGGGTTGCATTCTTGGTTATTTGATTACATGCATCATTTCTGTAGGTAGATTACAAGAATTGATTGCTTATTCTCGAATACATGGAATTATGTACATGTGTAGTTTATTAAGCATTTCTTATGCAAGTTGATAGCTGTTTGAGGAAATGTGTACAATCGAGTAATAGTTGTGGTCATGAATGTATGGTCTTGGTTATATTTGTGCATGAACAGTAGGTTGAATGTGCCTTGTGAAGTCATGGTATGCAATTTAGGTCATCAGGGTGATATTGGTATGCTATGATGCTAATGGGTTCGCTGAGATAGAACAAGAGATGCATATCATCATAATGAGGTTGCAACATTGAACATTCGGGTAAGAGTAGATCATCATACACGTATTGTATGTTTGGGATGCAAGTATGTAGCTTAAGTATTTCTATATGCATTAGGTTTATATACATTAGGTTTATGTACATGTATTTGGATGTTATGATTACATTCAGGTTAGATTTTATTTGATTAGTGTAGTTATATGCACATGCATCGGATAGTCAAGAATGATAGTAACCTGTAGTTGTATACATTGCTATTGTGGTTTTATATTACATAACATGATGAGTATGTTATATGTTGATGATGATTATGTTATAGGTCAACTTGTTGTTGTTATATGACAATTAGCTTGATGATTAGGTTATATGTTGTTGATGAGAATGATAGTTAGCCTGATGATTAGGGTTATAGCATTTATACCTTGATCTTCTATGGGCCATGTTATATGTAGATTTACCTTGCATATGTGTGAATGATAATTGTGTATAAGTTATGATGTAAACATGTTAGTTAGTTATTGTTATGGATATCATAATTTATGTTAAGCTGATGTGTTGAGAAGCTATAGCATGCTGACTAGATTGATTATGCAGACAAGATAGCCTCCCCCAAGGCATAGTAAGGTACATGCTTTCTTATGTTGTATTTTTGGTTGTTGAGAATTTGATTATGTCATCTAGTTGATTCATTTAACATGGTATGTCGCAAGTTGGTTGAATTTTTCATGAATTTCATAATATGAGTATGTGTTCAAATGATCTTGTTTTAATATGATTGTGCTAATACAAATGAGTTTAGAGAGCTAACATGTGATTGAGTATGATAGCTGATAGTTGTAGCATTATATATTATGACTGATGACTATGAGTTGACTATGGACTATGACATGATTATTAGTCCTTGTAAAGGTTGATTTCAAATTGATAGATATGATTGTTTTAATATGTGGAACATGTGTGAAAAGTTGCAGGAAACATGCTTGGTATTAGTGTGACAAGGTAATAGTTGATATGTTTATATAACTAATAGTTGGCCCATGTGACAATCTATCGTAAGCCTCGATCGGAGCAAGGAAAAACGTAAAAGAAAGGAATTGGGAAGGGATTTCCTTGGCTAGTTTTGGAAACGCTAATTCAAAACAACTAAGTGCTTTTCATACAAGGATGCTTATTAACCTTTACTTTGTTGACATTACATGGATATTTTCTAGATCCATGAACATGTACTTGACGGGTATATTAGCTAGTCTCTAGTTATAGGTGGATCTATCAAGATAATTGGAGTCCCTCGAGAGATGGCATGGATGTGTTCAGTTGCAAGGCAAGAAGATGGCATTACGTGTTTATAGTAGTATAATGCATGGAGTTTCATGGCAAGAGAGATTTCCATGAATCTTAAAGAAGGCTCAAGTTGAGCTTTCCTTTGGAAGCACTCAGAACCATGGGGATCCAGTGATGGTTTTTGTTGTTAGTCTTGTACTTCTGGCTTTTGCGATTGTTGTGCTTGATTTACAATTTTCTATGTCTCGTGCATAGATATGCCACTTTTCTGCAATGTTGTATTGTTTTTATAGGTTTTAATGATGTTCTTCTTCTTTGATTCTTGGGTTCCCTTTTATGTTTTGAGTCTTGGTAATTGGTTAGGAAAGTGAAAGGTTAGCGGAGCTTGGGGAGAGTCATGTGGTACCCAATAGTTAAGGTAAGACTTAGATGAAGCTTCAGGCATGTGTAACTAAAACCCAACAATAAGACTTGATAGTTGATTGGACATGTTGGGCTGATTATTTTATATGGATGGTGATAGTACGAACATAACATAGGTAACTAAAAAAGGTAAAGTAAATGGGTGTGAGGTTTTGAATTCATTGGCTATGTTTGGAATGATGGTTCTCAATGTTGTACATGTTGTACATGGATAAAGGAATTTTTCTTAACCTAGACCTTATGTTATTTTGTAATTAGTCATGATCATGATTATGATGATGTTTATATATGTATGGATGTATGTATGTATGTCACTGTCTGATAGGATGATGATTGTTTTACTCTAGTAATTACATCTGTATGTATGTATGTTTCCATTTTCTAACATGGCTTTCAGGGATCATTCTTGTGGAAGAATAATTTATTATGCAGGTGGTTGCGGTGAAGAGATTCTTGGTTCATGATGAATCAAGCAAGAAGAGTAGTCATGAAAAATATACGAGGTGAGTATCATGTGGATATCAATTGATATTGTATATTTGTATTATGCACATGTTTATGATAGGTAATGTAGAAGGATACATCAAAGAAATGGAATAAATGTAGTTTGTGACATGTTCAGACAAGCATAGGTAAGACATTGGGAGCAAGGTTTCTTGGTCGAGATAGTGTGCTTTTGGATGTGAGGTACTATTGTTTTTCATATGTTGTATATCTTGTACATGTTGCACCTATGATGTTGTGCACATGTAGTTTTTTGTATGCATAATGTGTATACATGTTTCTTATGCAATGTCATGTATAGGATTGTACAGATAATGTTGTACAAATATTGCATATGCATTGTTGGGTATATATGGTGCTATGTACATGATGGATATGTAGTGTTGGGTGCATATGGTGTTGTGCACTTCTTGGATATGTGTTGTTGTGTATATATGATGCTACATAAATGTTTGATATGCAGTGCTATGTACATATGGTGTTATGTACCTATGGTTTTGTGTGCAAGAATGTACAAGTGGTAATGAGAGCATGTGGTGTTGTATACATGTTGTACATGTAAAGTTGTGTGCATGTGGTGTTATGTACATGTTGTGCATGTGACACTATGCACATGTGGTGTCATGTACATGTCATTCATGTGATGCTATGTAAATTTGGTATTGTGTACACATTGCACAGTGGTGCAGTGTACATGTGGTGTTGTGTACATGTTATGCATGTTGTTCCTTGTACATGTGATGTTGTGCACACATTGTGCAGGTGGTTGCAGTGTACAGGTGGTACTGTGTATGTGTGGTACATATCGAACTAGTGTAGATGCATGTATTGCATGGTGTTGTATGACGTGTGTAGTTGTATATGTGTGATGCACTCTACGCGTATGTGCACATGGCTCAGCAGAAGGCACTGGGTGTTTGTCTCGTGTGGCAACCAATTCGAAGTGCATATCGGAAAAGACAAAGGTAGAAGCTAAGGATTGATTAAAGGAAAAGGCTATCTAAATCTTGGGGTGAGGCCACAAAGATCTAAAAGATTGAAATGGATTTTGGGGGAGAGGCCCCCAAGATCTAAAAAATTGAAATGCCAGAAGAAAAAGAGGAGAATGCCCAATAAACAAATCCACAAATAATTTTTTTATTAAAATGGAGAATCACTGTAAAAGCTACACTGTGGCGGACAACTATCCTTTTACAAAATGCAACTTGTTACTTATAGTATTTTTTGGTTACAATACCATGGGTAAATTCCATAGGTGAATGAATACCATGGGTGAATGAATACCATGGGCGGATGTCACAATTCCATAGATGAATGAATACCATGAGTGGATGTCACTTACAATACCATGGGTGGATTCCACTTACAATACTATAGGTAAATTCCATGGGTAGATGAATACCATGTGTTGATGGAATTTTCCATTCAGATCATTCCTCCTTCCTTAAGAAGCAATGGTCCCCATTACGTGAAGTGCCCTCCTGTGAAGCCTTTGCTGAATATGAAGATCCACTGAAGAGAAGTGTTTTATGTGGTTAACCCAAAACCATGATGAAAAATGATTCGAGGATAGAGATACCTTGTAATGCTTGTGACTAGCTATGATACTAATAGTGTGTGGCCTAGAAAATGGAATTCAATGAAGTGTGGGTTTGTCGATGACCCATAACAATGATGAACAAAAATCCAAGGACAGAGATAACCTATAATGCTTGTGACCAACTATGATACTAATGGTATGTGGCCTAGCAAATGGGCTTCGATGAAGTGTGGGTTTTTGGATAGCCCATAACCATGACAAATGAAGATCCGAGAATAGAGATAGCATGTAATTCTTGTGACCAAGTATGATACTAACAGTGTGCAACCTAGCAAATGGACTTCGATGACAAGGATTTTGTGTGGTTGACCCATAACCTTGATGTTGGTTGTTGATGAAGTAGCAAGTGCCTAGATAGCCTCGGGTGGGAGGGAATGTCACCAAAGAAACCAAGCCAAATGTTACTATGATGAAACTGATAAATGTGAAGCAGGTACCTAATAAAGCGGGGTGGGAGGCAATGTCTCCAAAGGGAACCTACTCCGAATGGTGCTCGAGAATTAAATTGGACATAATTTGATCAATATAACTCAAAATATTTATTATAACCTTTTTTTGGAAATAGAAGGACCATTTTGCATCTTCCGGTGTGTTGTAAATCCTTATCTGGACACTCTAGAATATCATATTCGCACTCCAACATGTTTGTCGTCACAAAAGTTCTGAAAAAATAGATGATTTTAAATCAACAATATCTCCCACATCCAAATTCCAATTCGACCAAATTTATTTTAGAAATTGAGTTATTTTTTCACAAGGAATCTATATCTCTTATTTGTTTTTGTAAATTTTTCACAAGAAATCTTAGATATGATATGCAAACTCACTGCCCAAAAACATTCCTTTGAAAAAATGAAAAAAGAAAAATTCTTCCCACTTGGTCGAAGAAAATGCTCTATTAAGGACATAGTACATGCCTGAAGTTTGTTGAATATTGCTGCAAAATTTGAAACTAAAATATGCATCAAATCCTCATTCCCATGGAATCATAACATGCTCTCATACCATTGATCCAAATCTTGGGGGGAGGCCCCAAAAATATAAAAGATTGAATGGATGTTTGGGGAGAGGACCCCAGGATCTGAAAAATTGAAATACTAGAAGAAAAAGAGGAAAATTCCCAATAAAGAAAACCATAAATATTTTTTTTTATTAAAACGGAAAATCACTATAAAAGCTACATTGTGGCGGACAAACTGTCCTTTTACAAAATGTGACTTGTTACTTATAGTATTTTTCGGTTACAATATCATGGGCAAATTCCGTGGGTGAATGAATTCCATCGGTGGATGTCACAATTCCACGAGAAAATAACATGGGCGTGTAGGTTTTAACCCCATACAGAAATTACCTCCATATGAATTCTAAACCAAAAAGTAAATAAAGGCGAGAGAATAACACATGAAACAAATATACACACAGATTTTCCCCTAGATCCAAAAATCGAGACTACCAAATTGATTTTTCATTATGTTCCCTTCAATGCTATAATACATATATATACTTGCTAAAGCATCCAATACCATAGACCGAAAACCATCATGCCAAAATTATGTGCAAAAACCATGCACAAAACCATGTACAAAACCATGGGAAAAACCATGGGTCTAAAAAAGAAATTCCCTGGGGTGCTTCCCCAAACCCCGTAGAGGGGGGCTAACCACCCCGCTCCAACCTCTTGTATAGGGGGGGATGTCGCCCCCCCATGACCCCCCCCACTGCACATCGGTGCAATGAATATAACAAAACACAATAGGGTGAATGAATACCATGGGGGGATGTCACTAACACTAGCATGGGTGGATAAATACCATCAGTGGATGCCACTTAAAACAATATGGGAAAATTCCATGTGTGGGTGAATAACATGGGTGGATGAATACCATGGGTTGATTCCATTTTCCATTCGGATCAAAAACATCATTATTTTGCTTCAATTTTAATATGCATGTGGTTTATGATTATGGTCTATGATAATTACCTATGATCTATGATTCTAGTTTATGATGGTTACATATGATTTATGATTTTGATGGTTTTGATTTGAGCTAACGTGATGTGATATATTTAGACATGTTGTTTTGGTCAAATATGCTAGCTTGAGTTCTTGTGACACGAAGTGAACATGATTGCAATTGTACCTTATTGATGAACTACCAATGAGGTATGATTTGAGGTATTTCAATTTTTTTGAATCTAATGGAAATCACGTTCTTGGAATAGGAATGTGTGAACATGCCCGGTTGGATGGTTTAAATCAACAACAAGAATTGGTAGTAGCAATGAAAGAAATTGGAACATTCGGCACTATGTTGGTAGAGTACTTTAGGAGCAAGGCCATTGTGGGACACTGGTATGAAATAGTTTCCATTTATTTCCATGATCATTTTATGACTAGTGTGATGGTTTTGATGCAAGCATATACATTTTTTTTGTATCTTCTAATGCAAGGAAGTATTTTGAAGGGATGGATTGCCCAGGATAAGCAATGCAAGGGAACTTGGAAGGTGAGTGACTGCATGTAAGGGGGTGACTAAATTTCCTAAGGGATTGTGTAGAAGAGAAGGGAATGTCGCAGATATATTGGTTGTGATCATTACCACTGCAAGATGCAATAATATCTAGATTGGGAGTGTTCCCTAGAACAATGAGCGAATAATTGTTCACTGAGGGGACAAGTGGCATAGGATTATAGCGTATGACATTGGATCCATCTTCCAATTTAGTAGTGCATTCTGGAATTGAAAGGAAGGAGATGAATCTTGGTATTACTTAGACGGTGGAGGTGTGAGCCTCTCGATTCCCTAGTTGATTGATATGGTCATCATATCCTTTTATTTTCTGTTTTAGAAAATGTACATTTCTGTGTATGTAGTTATTATAAATACCATAATGAGTTATGGTATAAAACTTGAGTATCTGGTATGGCTATTATAGTGCAATGTTGTCATGATGTTTTACTTTTGAGAAGGTTCTCCATTGTAAATATTATAACGAGCTATGTTATAAAGCCCCTATGGCAGTATGTTTTATTTTCAGTAGTTTTGGTGAGGTCTTGGTGTGGTTTAACATCGATGATAGTGTTCCTTGATGGGAGGGTTATATAACAACCCTGGTAAAAATTTCATGTAATAAGAGTTAATAAAGAAAAAATAAGACGATGGGTAAGGGACACCTATTCCAAGTTGAATGTTTGGAAGATATACCATAGTGGGCATCACTGGATGTGTGTTTTAGCAGAGGAAAATTGGAAAAAGGCTAAGGCTAAGGCATTAAAAGGAAAAAAAAAACTTATTTTTGGAACATTTATTTATAAAAATAAAGGAAATTAGGAGAAAAGGAAGGTAAATGTTCACAAACTACATGTGAGGAGGAAAATGAAGGAAAATAATAGAAAATGAAGAAATTAGAGGCCTCATTGATAAAAAGGCTTCTGAGGATCACTTGGTAAGGTTGCTTAGTGTTAGATATTGACATTCTAAGCTCTTGGTGAGTTCAAGTTTGGAGCTCTCTCATTATTTTCTCTCTCACTCTTGGGCACTTAGAGTTTTTATTGGACCATTCTAGTTTGCAGCCAAGAAAGCAAAAGAAAACAAGGGAAATGAAAATAGAAAAGGGATCAAGGAAGGAAAGAAAAATTGAGAAGCTTCAACATGAATACTTACATGTAACCTTTTTCATGTGTGATTTCCTAGATGTCTTGGTCATGCATGCTTTTGCATGTTGGTATATGGTTCTCTTGTTCTCAGTGACATGGTTTTTCCAGGTTATGATAGTGGATCTCAGCCTAGCCTTGCCATTTTTGGATGCCATGGTATGTTTGGATGTTTATTTTAGTTTTGTAGCTTTGGTTTGTTAGATGGATTATGAAATCCACAACGTAGGTGGTATTAAGTTCCATTCCCAAAGGCCTAGGAATCCCTTGACTTTGTTTGGTGGTATACATGGTAAAGCCTAAGGGAAAAGTCTCAGCTTAGCACCTAGTGATCTAGGTTTGGATTGTGGTAAATCTTGAGAGATTAGTCTTAGTTTAGGGCCTAATGATATGAGTTTGGATTTTGGTAAATCTTGAGAGACAAGGAGATGGAAAATTCCTCAAGGATAGTGATGGATTCTAGATGGAGTTCCAAGTTCTATTTAGTTGTGTTTAGAGCATTGATCTTTGTGTGATCACGGTTTGATGAGGGTGGAGGTGGTTTAACCTCTAGATTCCCTTGGTTGTTCTATCAGATCCCACATTCATGCTTTGAATATGGCATGGGGGTGACTAGCTAAAAGGGAGATTTCGTTCAGCCATGTCTATGGTCGAGTGGTATGTGGAAGTCCCAAACCCGGTCAGATTTTCCTATGATTAATAAAAGCTTAGTTCTCTTACTTTTGTATTGATCTATATGTGGATTTAATGGTTGTCATATATTTGATATTTACATGGTTTAATGCTAGTTATAAGAATGGTTGTGTGACCAGTTTATGTCATGGTTATTTCATGTATTTACTTGTAACTATTAAATGGATGTATAGAAGACATAATATATGATGTATTAGTTCAATGGAGAAGGAGGTGATCCTTCTCATGATGTTTCATAAGTTTTTTCAGTCATTTATGCTTTGTCTTGTATCGTAGACATGTAGGTTGCATTGATGCTAAGTGTTTGACAGAATGTAAGTCCTGGTTGGGGATGCTCAGGCCTACTCCTAAGTGTGATTTTTTCTTGATCAGAATGGTTATAATGATTTTTAGTGATTTATGAAAGTTACAACAAGTTTTGGGCAGAGCTGAGGATTTTGGGCTAGAAAAGGGCTCAAATTCGGGGGTTGCGAGCACATAACTAGAAATTCTGAACCACTGTCACTAGTAGGCAAGCCTGCGAGAGAGTATTTAGGTGGTTGGCCACTCTATTTCCCATATCATGAGAGTGAGTGAGGTGTAAGAGTTATAGAATGGTAGTGGGACTTAGGGACAGGCTATTTGAGTGGATGACTTGTCTCCTGAGGGGATTGTTGATGATGTTGGATGACTGTATGTGATGTTTCATCGATTCCACTTCCTTAAGGTGACATAGGAGGTAAAATTGGATCATAGTAGCCCTTCTTCTCATATTTAGCTCAGTTGACATCATTTCTTTGGGTAGACCTGGGAGGGGGTGTTACAAGTTACTAGTTGTGGAAGCCTTGGTTGGTCAAATGCTCTGGAAGCCTGAGGATAGTTGTGGGTTGCGTTACTAGTCTTGCAAGCCCTATTTTGGAACAAACACTCTAGAGCCCTCGAAGGCTTGGATAGAGACAAATTTGATGATCATTTTATGATGTCCGACCATGAGGTGGAATCACTTTTTGATGGGTTGAGGTGGTTGGCCTCTCGAAGCCATGAATGCTTTCTGATAAATGTGTTCTATGAGATTGCACATTCTTGGTTAAAATATGGCATGGGGGTGAGTGTACAAAGAGATATTTGGTTCAACCATTCTACAGTTGAGTGGAATGTGGAAGTCCCATCCTTGGTTTGGATTTTTCATCATGAATATGAGGTTATTTCTCCTTGTATTTCTGTGATAATTATACAGTTTTATATGTGGATCATATGGCTATGATTTCATTGGTATCTATGTTTCTATTATGTTCTTTATGTATGTGTTTTATGACAATATCTATGTATGGATCTCATCATGATTTTATTTGTAAATAAATGAGCAAGTTATCTATGACCTAAAGGATTAAATGGTGATTGATGTGTTGAGGCATCAATGTTTATTACTGATTTCGAGCTAATTATGAGATCACTATGCTCAAATCTATTATTTACAATTGTAGATTACATATTGATGATATGTTTGACGAAATTCTTATCATGGCTAGTATGAGTCTAGTCACAATCTCATTCAAGTGATTGGATTTATAGTGTCATTTACATGTCATTTTACTGTTCTAAATATTTCATTCAATTCTTGGAAGTGACCTCGTCTTTGGGCCTGATATCATGGCTCAAATCCGAGGGATAGTGGCAAAACACTATGAAAAATAGTACTTGGATGTTGGATTTCATGCCTGTGAGAGCGTCTAAAGGTCCCTGGAAGCTGGCATGACCATAACATGAGAGCGTCCAATGGTCAAGTGGTCCAAAAGCTCAGTGGCACCAAGGGGCTAGTTGGAAGAAAGGTTGGGTTGTTTCTTGAGGATCCTAATGATGATGTTGAATGTTTTTATGGCGTGTTTATGTCGATTCCACTTACTTAACATAGTTTAGGAGGTCAAATCATATCATAATGGCTTCTTGTCACATGTTTACCCTGGCTAGCCAGTTCCTTGGGAAGATGCGGGAGGCGGGTGTTACAATGGGTAGAGTGTTGGAAGACAACGAGGTTAAGGAATTCATAGACAAACATATTCCTAACTGTGAAGTAACTAATGGTGATGATCTGGTAGAGTGGAGAAAATGTGTTGCAAAGGTGAGAATCATTACCCTAGAAGGAGTTCGAGATCATATTGTCTCGAAACTCCATAGTAAATAGACTCCATATGTAATGTGGAAGGCCTTCATAGAAATCATTTACAGACCTTAATAGGCCTTGACAGACCTTATCACAATTCCATGTTGGACCATGGTTCACCATGGTTGACTTCATAATGAACCATGGCTGACTGCAGAATAATAAACCCAAGTGATTGATATTATAAACGCAAAGGAGCAATAATCCCAACGTATTAATACTAAAAACCCAAGGGATTATGAACCTAAGGTAATAATATTAAACCCAAGGGTCTAATATTATAAACCCAAGGTATGTAAACCCTAAGTGGATACAATTTGTTTCAAAATGTGAGATGAGACCATGATTGATCACAATTGACCTCGTTGGTTATGGTTGACCATGATTGATATTATAAACCTAATTTAATAATAAACCGAAGGGATTGATATTATAAACACAAGGGAAACATAAACCCAAGGGATTGTGAGCCCAAGGGAATAATATTAAACCGAAGGGGCTAATATTATAAACCCAACATTGGTAAACCCAAATATAAATACTACAAACACTAAAATAACCATCGTTTATTTTCATGGTGAGACAATCCTTGTGACAATGCGACATTAAAACATGGTTGACCATGGTTGGCTATGATTGACAATGGTTTGCCATCATTGATATTATAAACCTAAAGGAATAATAAGCCCAAGTGATTGATATTATAAACCCAAAGGAATAATAAACCCAACAAATTAATATTAAAACCCCAAGGGGTTAGGAACCCAAGGGAATAATATTAAACCCAAGGGACTAATATTATAAACCCAACATTGGTAAACCCAAATATAAATATTACAAACACTAAAATAACCATGGTTTATTTTCATGATGGGACAATCGTTGTCAGAATGCGACATTCAACCATCAGTGACCATGTTTGGCTATGATTGAGAATGGTTGACCATGATTGATATTACAAACCTAAGGCAATGATAAACCCAAAGGATTGATATTAGAAAGCCAAAGGAATAATAAAGCTGAGGGATTAATACTAAAACCCTAAGGGATTATGAACCCAAGGGAATAATATTAAACCCAAGGGACTAATATTATAAACCCAACATATATAAACCCTAAGATAAATATTATAAACATTGAAATAAACATGATTGAAAATCCTCGATTTTCATATCGAGAAAATAATTATCACAATTCCATGTTAGGACCATGGTTAACCATGTTTGACATCATAATAAATCATGGTTGACTCAGGAATAATAAACCCAAGCGATTGACATTATAAACACAAAAAACAATAAACCTAATGGATTAATACTAAAAGCCCAAGGGATTATGAACGTAGGGGAATAATATTAAACAAAAGGGACTAATATTATAAACCCAAGGAATACAAACCCTAATATAAATATTAAAAATACTAAAATAAACATGGTTGAATTAATAAACCTTAATAATAATATTTAAAAGTCAAGGGATTAATAATCCAAATGGATTATTAATATTATAAACCCAAGGAACAATAAACGCAAGGGACTAATACTAAAAACCAAAGGGATTATGAATCTAAGGGAATAATATAAAACCCAAGGGATTGGTACTACCAACCCAAGGAATACATAAACCCAAGGGTTTATGAACCCAAGGGTTTATGAACCCAAGGGAAAAATACTAAACCGAAAGGACTAATATTAAAAACACAACATTGGTAAACCCAACATGGTTGACCATGGTTAGCTGTGATTTCTAATGATCAACCATGATTGATATTATAAACTTAAGGGAATAATAAACCCAAGGGGTTAATATTATAAACCCAAAGGAATAATAAACCCAAGGGATTATTAGTCCAAGGGAAAAATATTAAACCCAAGGGCCTAATATTATAAACCCAACATTGGTAAACCCAAATATAAACACTACAAACACTAAAATAAACATGGTTTATTTTCATGGTGAGACAATCCTTTTCACAATGAGACATTCAACAATGGTTGACCATGGTTGGCTATGATGGACAATGGTTGACAACTATTGGTATTATAAACCTAAGGGACCAATGGACCTAAGGGATTGATAATATAAACACAAATAAATAATAAACCTAATGGACTAATATTAAAATCCCAAGGGATTATGAACCCAATGGAATAATATTAAACCCAAGGGACTAATATTATAAACACAACATTGGTAAACCCAAATATAAATATTACAAACACTAAAAGAAAATGGTTTATTTTCATGGCGAGACCATGCTTGTCACAATGCGATATTCAACCATGGTTGACCTTGGCTATTATTGACAATGATTTACCATGATTGTCATTATAAACCTAAGGGAATAATAAACACAAGGGATTGCTATCAAAAACCCAAAGGAATAATATATCCAAGGGATTAATACTAAAACCGCAAGGGATTATGAACCCAAGGGAATAATATTATAAACTCAATTTATATAAACCCTAAGATAAATACTATAAACACAAAAATAAACATGATTGACCATCATTGATTTTCATATTGAGACAATCGTTATCACAATTCCATGTTTGACCATGGATCACCATGGTTAACATAATAATAAAGCATGGTTGGCTCGGGAATAATAAAAACAAACGATTGATATTACAAACACAAATGATTAATAAAGCCAAGGGATTAATACTAAAACCCCAAGGGATTGTTAACCTAAGGGAATAATATTGGACAAAAGGGACTAATATTATAAGCCCAAGGTATATGAACCCTAAGATAAATATTAAAAATACTAAAATAAGAATGGTTGAATTAATAAATCCTAAGAATTAATATTTTAAACTCAAGGAATTAATAAACCAAAGGGATTATTAATATTAAAAACCCAAGGAACTAATAAACCTCACTGTTTAATATTAAAAACCAAACAAATTAGTGAACCCAATGGATGCATATTAAAAACCTAAGGGCTCAAAAAGCACATGGGATTGATATTACAAACACAAGAGATTAATAAATCTCACCATGATTGATATTATAACTCCAACCTAATAATAAACCCAAGGTATTAATACTAAAACCCCAATGGAGTACGAACCCAAGGGGATAATATTAAACCCAAGAGACTAATACTATAAACCCAACTTTGGTAAAACATAATATAATTACTGCAAACACTAAAATAACGATGGTTTAATTTCATGGTGAGACAATCCTTGTCACAAAGCGACATTCAACCATGTTTGCCAATGGTTTGCTATGATTGACAATGGCTAACTGTGATTCATATTTCAAACCTAAAGGAATAATAAATCCAAGGGATTGCTATTATAAACCCAAAGGAATAATAAACCCAAGGGATTAATACTAAAACCCCCCAAGGGATTATGAACCCAAGGGGATAATATTAAACCCAAGGGACTAATAGTATAAACCAAACATATATAAACCTTAAGTCAAATATTATAAACACTAAAATAAACATGATTGACCAAATATGTTTTCCATATTGAGACAATCCTTATGGAAATTCCATGTTGGACCATGATTCATGATGGTTGACATCATAATAAACCATTGTTGACCGAGGAATAATAAACCCAAGTGATTGATATTATAAACCCAAAGGAACAATAAAACCAAGGGATTAATACTAAAATCCCAAGGGATATTATAAACCAAAGGGATTAACAATCAAACCCCAAGGGAATAATATTAAATGAGGGATAAATATTATAAACCCAAGGTATATAAATCCTATGATAAATATTACAAACCATAAAAATCAATGCTTTACCCAAAAGAATAATATTAAATCCAATGGATTAATATTATAAACCTAAGGTGTATACACACTAAAATAAATATTAAAAACCTAAAGGATCAACAAACCTAAAGAATCAATATTAAAAACACATGGGATTAATAAAACCTAAGAATTAACCTTTTAAACCGAAGAGATTGATAAACCCATACGATTATGAATATTATAAACCTTAGATATTAACAAACTCCCACTATTGTTATTATTATAAACACAACCACAACGAAGGTTAAGGATATAAAATAATGTTAATTATAAAATTAATATTCATATAATAAATATCTAATAATAAAAATAATATAATTATTAAAAAATATATTGCAATAAAATTATTATTATTATAATAATAATAGTATTACACACAAAAGAATAATATTATAAACCCAAGGTATATATACCCCAAGATAAATATTGTAAACCCTATAATTATCATGGTTGAGCATGGGTGATTTTCATATTGAGACAATCTTTGTCACAATGCGAAGTTGCACCATGGTTGACCATGATTGATTTTCATATGTAGTGAGTATTTTTCATAAAGCAACATTGGACCATGGTTTATTCTCATATTGGGAAAATATTTGTCACAATGTGATGTTGTACCATGGTTGACCATGATTATAAACTAAGGGGATTTATATTAGATGCAGGATTAATATTATAAACATTACGGCAATAATATTAAACCCTAGAATAATAACCCTTCAATTTAATAACACTAAAGGGATTGATATTATTAAACTAAAGGGAAATAACCAAAGGATTAATAGAAAAAACCGAGGGAAATTAAAAATAAAGGAATAAATAGAATATTAATTATAAAATTAATATTCATATTGATAAATATATAATAATAATAATATTAAAAAAACTATTAGAATTAAATTTTATTATTATAATAAATATAATTATTATTTTATATTAATAATTAATTTAATGTAAAAGTATTATTATTACAATCTTTAAAAATTTTAATTAGTGTTATTACTTAATTATTTATTATATATTATTATTTATTATTTATTATTATTATTTAATATGTGGATTTGACCATGGTCTATGATGATTATAAATCAAGGGATTTATACTTAACCCAAGATAATATTATAAACCATATGATAACCTTAAGCCCTACGAATAACAACAAATTATTTAATAAACACAAAGGATTGTTATTATAAACAAAAGGAAGAAAAAATGAAAGGATTAATACTAAAAGCCCAAGGGATTAAAAAAATTAAGGGAGTAATATTAAACCATGGATAAATATCATATAGCCTATACCCAAACGTTTTATAAAACCTTGAGAATAATATTAAATCCAAGGGATTAATACATAAACTCTAAAATAAATATTATAAACCCTAAGAAAAACATGGTTGATTATGGTTCACCATATACTCCATTGGGGTTTTCATTGCCAATGGACTATGAACCCAAGGCAACAATATTGCACCCAATGGATGAATATTATAAACCAAAGGTATATATACCCCAAGATAAATATGGTAAACCCTAGAATTATCATGCTTGACCATTGTTTATTTTCATATTGACACAATCTTTGTCACAATGCAACGTTGGACCATGGTTGACCATGATTGATTTTCATATTGAGAAAATATTTTTCACAATATGAAGATGAACTATGACTCACCATGACTATAAACCAAGGGGATTTATATTAGCCCCAAGGATTAATATTATAAACCCTATGGATAATATTAAACCCTATGAATAATAAACCTTAGATAAATAAACTAAAGGGATTGATATTATAAACCAAAGGGCATAACTAACCAAAAGGATTAATACTAAAAACCCA